>JBBMJZ010000122.1:23576115-23587112 GCA_037833815.1 Zingiber zerumbet
TATAAATTAACTATTTATTCATTTAATTAATTATTAATTAAATAATATATATTTTAAATAGTAAAAAAATATCAAGTAAAAAACTATAAAATGATAAAAAAAAATTATGAGAATATAAATCTAATTTATTAGATTTTTTTAATTTTAGATTTCCATTTAAAATTTTTAAATGAAATTTAATATAATACAAAATAATTAAAAATATATTAGAATATAAATCAGAATTCTTATATTTTTAAAATTTTAAAATGAAATTTAAAGCATTAAAAACCAAATTTTTTGAGAATATTAATTAATAAAATTTATTAAATATATTTTATTAGGATAATTTAATTAAGATTTATAAAAATCTTTTCGAAATATCATACATACTTAGCAATTATTTAAATTAATTAAATAAAAAATTTAATTTCAACCGGGAAAAGAAACACAGCGGCCTGCAGTAAAACTTACATATTAAAACACAATGCAACACATCTTAAATCCATGCACAAACATCAAAATCAAAGTAAAACCCAACCATTTAAAACACATTTCCATCGTACTATAACCAATTGAATATAATCACCATCCAAATTTGTTCATCATCATTTGAAAATCATTCTAGCATGGCTTACTCCATTCTATCATCTCAAACCAGTTGAGTAGAGGGACTAAGTCCACTTAGGAGTGCAGGGTAAAGTTAATTTTGATCATTCAATATTTCTAGGTCCATCCTATCGTCAAAAATTTACTTCTACCACAAAGTCACTAAAATTTTGCATTTCCATAATAGAATACCTCAAACATGCAAATAAAATAAAAAGCAATTTAACATGATCAAGCATAAATCTGAGCCTGTAAAAAAATCTAAATGGGAAAAGAAAAGTGCAATAAAAATAGAACAAATACAAGACAAAACTTATACAAAATCCTTTCTAATCCTCTCTATACTCCTCTCGACACAAATGAGAGAAAATAAACTCATCTCTAAACATCACCATACACCCAAAAATGTTTCATAGAGAATGAAAATTTTCTTGTCTGCAAAATTGTTGATCTCTCACAATTTATTCACACTTTCTAAGACATCTATAGGCTCCAAAATGCACCCACAATGGAAAAAAGTCAGCTACCAGAATTTCAATCATCAAACTCATACACAAATTGACATCAAATAACCTTGACAGAAGTGAAATAAGAATTTTCCAACTTGTTGGAATAAGAATGTACAACAGCCCTATGTTGCAGAGTGAAAAAAATCATACGACAGAAGTGCAGGAATCTTTACGATAAGAATGTACAGAACTAAACCAAAAAGATTACATAACCAAAAGATTGCATGATCAAATAAAATAAGATAAATCTGTCTAATGTACCAACTCTCCACATCTTAACATCTTTACAGTCATCACTCTCTTTATCATCTCTTTGAACTAATTAGAGCTTACTTACCTAGAGAATTTACAACTTTGGGTACCCAGGTAAACATTTGTATTGTCTATTAGCCCTGTAAGAACCTACAAAATGGCAGGAGCTCAAACTATCCTCAGCTGTACAATGTTGGTTCTTGTGCCATTGGACTGGTGCTTTGGGTCTGAAATTCAATCCTCCTTTCTGCAAAAGGACATAATGACGCCAGTTTGAATATTAGTGAAAAGGAACTTGGAAGATAGTGGGTAGTGGCAAATTGTAGAACCATTTTAATCTGTCACATGTTTTCTGTGTTCGACAATGAGAAGAGTAGCAGAAGCGTTAAGAAAAGAAGGGATAAATAGAACATATTAAAAATTATAAATTTAGGTCTTTGCATGAAGTTTTCAGCTCCACACAACATGAATGTGGCTGAATTTTGCACTGTGTTCATCTATCCTAACGGTATTAATCAGCCCAGGTGAATCCAACATGTATATGACTTGTTTTTGCATCCCGCTACTTTAGTACACATACAAATTCTGTGACGGTTGCATTCGAGAGCACAAGTTTTCTTGTCATGGATTGTCCATCAAGCCCATGAGGTGAAATATTGTTTACAATCCATCAATTTTGGATTTTAGAGGACAATAGCACTGTATGCAAACTGATTGTGAGTTTTACCACACCATTTTTTATCTTCTGCGTATTTATTTTCTTTATCATCTTGTGCCATTGAAGATGATCAAAGTTACATAGGGTGTTTAGGGTTTTTCACCGAGGAGATGAATTTAAGCTGCATGGCTGTGTAATGATTTCAAAGCGACAAGCTAATCTATTCTATCTTCTTGGGGCAGAAAACGAGAAATTTCTTGCTATTTTAACCTAGCAAATGTTCTCCGAGAAGAGTCAACCACAACACTTTGATAGAGCATAAATTTTAAACAAAATCTAAATGAAATGAAGAATTTGAATAAGCTAAAAGGGAATATTCTAGTAATGCTAGGTAGTGGTAAATGGTAGAAACATTCAAAGATGGTGTATGTATCCCATGTTTGCTATATCTTTTGATAAATAATTATGCTATAATCAAAATCATAAGCATCAACAACCAATCTATCTCTAGACAATAGGATTCATCTTCCAAACCAGAGATAAATATCGGCAAGAAAAACCAACAGTCGGATATGATTTCATGAGAGCTTGCATTCCATCTAAAGGGTTAAAATTCAATGTGATAAATGGGCAATTTGGAATTTCATGACGAACACTTTTTGACATTTGAACTAAAAAAAATGTAATGAATGAACAAAATTTGGAATTTACAGACAAATAATATCAGTTTCCTTTTGATGTTTGACTTTGGAGTAGGAAATCAAATGAAGCAACTAAAACAGCAAACTAAAGGACAATGCCTTACCCCCAGCTGCAACAAGTTTCTCCACACGAGCAACTATATGCTTTCCGTATGTATATTTCTTCAGAGCACTCAAGTGGTCTTTTATTCGTGACACTATAAACTCACGCTGCTGATTATCACAGGTCTCTAACACTTTCTGTACAACGTAGTTAGCAAACTGATCTTTCATCATTGCCTAACACAAGTAGATTATTGTATAAGTATACAAAAGAAGAATATTTGAGTTTCATACTCCTAGCTGTTCTTTTCAGACTATTGTAAGTCAGGATCTTGTATTGTATGGAGGAGAAGAAAACCTTTTGCAAATTGCTCACGTAATAGTTAACATGCTAGAATAAAAATGTTACACCAAGAATGCAGTCCCTTTCTTTCACTTCACCACAAATAAAATGGTATTATTAGAAGACATTATTCAAAGACTTCAGTTATATACAATATAGGAGTTGAACTTCTAATAATAAAATATGCTCCGACTAACTTGGAGCTTGAATCACTTGTTCAATGCAATAAAATGATGTCGCACACTTCAAAAGGACCATATATGAGAACAGCCAAACGTCCTGGGAACTATTTCATGCTTGGTATTTTGAGAAAAGAAAAATGCCTTCACCGCGTTGCCCAGATGAACTGTGAAAAAAATTAAGAATCTAGCGACATGGTAGAACAGGATTTGTGCACGGTGGGGTACGTAAAAAAACATTTTAAATGACAGAAATAAACCTGGAGAGGCTCGTTCTCATCAGTTGAACCAAGCATCTCATTTACCAAAATCTGGCGTTCCTCAAAACTACCAAAAGTCAAACACTTTTCAACAACATTTGAAGCAAACTTCTGCAAACTCATCTGAACTATCTTTCCAGCCAACTGCTTAATGATGGCAGAACGCTCATCAGGATTGCCATGCTCTAAAACATGCTGTTACAAATATAATTTCAATGAGTAAAAAAGTTTCAAGATTACAGAATAAATATTGTACAGATCTCAGCATAGAATGCGACAAGAAAGTCGAACACAAGTTTAGTTAGATCCATGACTCGTCATGAACTGAAGTTAGTATGTTGAACTGCAGCGAGATATTTCTGAATTTTCTAACATGAAGATGGTATTAGAACTACAGAAGATATAGTTTCCTAAATTACCAATTGTGGTGGAGTGATTTTATGCATTTCTAAAAATGATTAAATTTAGGAGGGCATGTCCTTGTCAGGTCCAAACTTGAATTGCCACTTTGAAACCGCCAAGAAAAACCACCTGAACCAAAACCAGAGCAACTGATTGAACTAATTTAAGCCGAAATATCCAGTGTAGGGTTATTTCAAAAGTTATACATTACTTCCATATGAAATGAAGGTAGTTTTAGTAATAGTTTAATTTAACAATCATTTGCTGAACTGGTTTTAACATTTCTAAAAATGATGGGATGTCTTCAAAATGTTAAGTCTCTTAGCAGGCCTTTGGCTTCCAAACTCCAATTCTCATTCTAAACCATTTAGAAAAATTGGAACTAGAGCAAGGGTAGAACTAATTTGTGCCAAAACAATTTACAAACTGTGGTAGTATAGGGTTAACTTTCAAGTTTCACACAGTTGATATTCCACCCATTGTTAGGAACAACAGCCTCATTATTTAACTAATGAAGATATCATTAACAGGAAAAAAATGGGTGGTTGAAATAGAAAGGAATTTTTAAAGCGTTGAATGATTCTCGTTTGAAAATTTTATAGGATTGTGGTAAGTCCCAACATTCTTTTGTACTTTTATGCATTGGGGGGTTGGTGAGCTATTAGGAAACAAATAGCCCAAAAGCTTAATATAGTAAAAATAAGAATGCTAAGACCAATGCATGGAGTTATTCCAAAGTTTACAATAAAATTTCAACAACAAAAAAACTAATATGTGAGAGCATTTAAGTGTAGCTCCAGTTGATGATAAACAAAAAAAAAATGTGTTGATATGGCATGGACTTGTTCAAAGGCATAATTTTAAAATTTAAGGAGTTCAATAGATCAGACCGGAAGATGAAAGGGTAGTCAATGTAATATAAATGGTTTAATTGATTTGATTACCAATGATACAACCTTTGCGTAAAGGTCAATATTCAGTACCAAACATTTGGGACAAGTGTGGCTTAACAATGATCCTGATAAGTCATATAAAGTATTGTTTATAAGTCAAATGTCAATATTGTCAATATATTCTTTCCTTATTTAATTTTTATAGCTATAAATTCCTTAATTGTCTCTCTCATTATTGTTATATTCTTACTGTAATTATTGCTGTATTTTTTTCCTATATTAGATCCTAGGAGTAAGGGATCTGGTAATCCTTGATATTTATATATTGTAATTCTCTTAGTGAATGAGATAGAAAATACTTTTTTTAGAAATTCTCTTTTATTTCTTTTTCATTTTCTTTGTAATGGTATCAAAGCCAAAACTCTGAGATCATTTCATCCTATGTCTGATTTCTTGTCTAGCTCAAAGATCTTAATGTTTTGTTTTGTTCTCGTGTTCTTCTAAGTCTGTTTTCTTCGACCTGATCTCGTAATACTTGAATCATGTCTATAGAACGATCTAAATATTTTCTTGTTCGATTTAATGGAAAGAACTATTCTTCTTGGGCATTCCTATTTCAGATCTTTATCAAGGGAATGGAATTATGGGGTCATATTGATGGGACAAATCCTGCACCTAACAGCGAGAAGGAGAAGGAGAAGGAGAAGGAGAAATATGTGAAATGGGAGGTGGAGGATGTTCAGATTATATCTTGGATCCTTGGAAGTGTGGAACTCTCCATCCTTCTCAATCTCAACCCTCATAAGACCTCTAGAGAAATGTGAGATTACTTAAAGAAAATTTACAACCAAAACAATACAACACGAAAGTTTCAATTGGGACTCGAGTTGAGTCAGCTCAGTCAAGAGAGTATGTCAATCCAAGAGTTTTATTCTTCCTTTGGAAACCTTTGGGCTGAATTCACCGATATTATGTATGCAAGTGTATCTTCTGAAAGACTCATTGCTATCCAAAGTATGCATGACACTAGCAAGCGTAACCAGTTTTTAATGAAGTTAAGAGGGGAGTTTGAAGCAATCAGGTCCAACCTGATGAACAGGAACCAATTACTTTATTGGATATTGGTGTTGGAGAACTTCCCAAGTAAGAACAACAACTCATTACACAGGGAGCTCAACATTCTACTCCAATTTCTATTGTGTATGCTGCTCAAGGGAGGTATAAAGGAGACAGAGAAATGACTAATGTAGTGTTATAGTTGCAAAAAAATTCGACCACATTGCCATTAATTGTACTAAAAAATCTGCAATTATTATAAGAAACCATGGCATATCATCAAAGATGATTCCATTCGGCTTCCAAAGACATTTGAAACTGCCTACAAGTTCTCGGTTGGTTCCTCAAATGCTCCTAGTCCTGGTCAGTCTTCTATTACTCCTAAAATGGTCTAACAAATGATAGTTTCTGCCCTTTCTACTATAGGTCTTTCAGATAATAAAAATTCTAATCCTAAGCCTCGATATTTTGATTTTGGTGCTTCCAATCACATGACCAACACTACCTTACCTTTAAATAATGTTAAAAAATATAAAGTAGATCTCCAAATTCATACTACCGATGGTAAGTCCTTACCCATTGATGTGTGAATTTCATATAGGTTTTTATCATAGTTTGACACACATCCTATCTCATTTTATATGCATATATTTCATGCTTTCATCTTTGTGTACTTCTTTTTGTTACTTTTAGTTCGGAGAACAGCTCGTTGCTTGTTTTGCTTGATAGGGACGCGAATCAGAGCGAAATGGAGAGTTAAAGAGTAAGAGAAGACCCCATAGCCAAACACGGGCACCCATGTCGTACGACACAGGCTCGACTGCTTATGCGACACGGAGGCTAGTGCCCAATGGCACGGGCCGTGCTAGATTCAGTTGCCTTGCCACGAGCGATCGTGCCCAGTGGACGGCTCATGGCGGACTCGGCTTTCTTCGCCATGGTCACCCATGCCTAGCGGCACAAGTCGTGGCCTGCCGATCTTCATCTCAACGCTTCGCCACGGGCGCCCGTGCCCAGCGGCACGACCCGTAGCGAGCAACCGTTTTCCAACCTATATAAAGGAGCTTTCCTCACTTAGAAAGGAATCTTCAAGGGGGGCCCACCCCCTTCCTTGGAGAAGGGTTCTCCCCTCTTGGGGGAATCCTATAGCTTCCATATTCATCGATCTGTCCACCTCCAGAATAAGAAACATCCCAATGACGCTGGCAAACTCCTCAATAAGCATTTCTTCTCCTTCCTTAGATTTGGGATTGTTGGTATGCTTTATTTTATGTCTTTGGTTTGTAAATCCTTCACAATAGAATAGATCTCTAGATCTAGGAGCAGGAAATAGTTGTGATGTGATGTATGAACTATATATTTGGATATTTTCCTGTGTTATGATATGTTTATTGACATGTTCTATGTATCTTGTGCCTTGTATGTATTTGGCGAAATATGTACAAGGACAACTTAAGTAGATGTAGAGTTCTGTTCACCGTATAGAGGAAGTGCTTTGGATTTTATGAACGGGGAACCCTGTGACGGGGTATCCTTACTCTCTACGACATCCCTTGAAACAGAGGCAATTCTCTACCAGGGAAGCTAATTAGAGCTTGTAAATTTTCCCCAAATTAATGTTAGGAAGTAATTTGCGTAATCTAGCGATTGTATGACGGGGAACTCTTAGTGACAAAGGGTACCCTTTAATCAGACTTTCTATATTACCTCTTCTACTTAATATCATTAATCTACCGTTAAGAAGTACATTAGATAATTCTAGCGATTGTATGACCAGGGGCCCTAGGATAACCCTTTAACCGGACTTTTTAGAGTTACATCTTTACTTAATGGCGTTAGAACTTGGTAAACTCTCCGATGAGATATTCGCGGGATTGTGCAAGTCTTTGGTTACATGCCCTACAAGAATGTAAGCATAGAGTTAGGTAGATGAACATAATAAAACTGAAATCTAGATCCCCAAATCCAACTTCACCATCTCCCTTCGTTCACTTACGCTCACACTCTTTCCCGCTCTCTTCTCCCTCTCTATTGTCTACTCTCTCTCTTTGCTCTCTCTTTCCTCTCTTTCTCTTCTCTAAATGACTCTCTCTCTCAAGCGCTCGTGAACCAACTTTCAATTGTCTAGATAACTCGCCGTGCGAAATCACCTAGTGCTTAGTTAACAGTACTTGTGAGATCGCTATTTTATACCTTGATGATAGAACCGTGCACTTGCAGTTTCCCAACATCACCCATCACATCTATTGGTGATATTTCGACCTCTTTAAATACTGTTTTTGTGTCTCCTAAGTTGTCCACCAATCTTAAATTGGTCAATTAGTTAACAACAATTGTAATGTTCAATTTTCAAATTCTGGTTGTCTTGTGCAGGATCAAATGTCTGGGAAGATGATCACAAAGGGACCTAAAGTGGGATGCCTTTTCCTTTGTTTCTATCTCCCTCACTGATGTCAAATTATGTTGCTTGTAATGTTGTTCAATGTGATAATCAAGTATGACATAGACGTTTAGGTCATCCTAATTCTCACGTACTTCGAGTCTTGCTTAAATCTGATTTACTTGGAAATAAAAATTCGACTTCTTCTAATAATGATATTGTTGGTTATGCATCTTGCAAACTTTGTAAAAGCAAAACACTTCCTTTTCAGATGCATAAAAACCGCACCACCAAACCTTTTGAACACATACATACTGATGTATAGGGAATTGCCAACATTACAAATAATTTGCTACATTTATTGATGATTTCGCTCGTTTTACTTGGGTATATTTTCTTCGGTCTAAAAGTGAGGTATTGTCGTGTTTCAAGTTTTTCATGTTCTACATGAAACACAATTTTCTGTCAAAATCAAAATCTTACAATCTGATTCAGGTGGTGAATATATATCGAATGATTCCACCTCTTCTTTGAAAAAGTTCTAAACCTCACAAACCTCCTAAAGGTATGGTTTTCCATGCCCTGTGACTATGTCTACTACTTAATCTTCTATTTCCATCCCCACTTGTTATAAACAGGCTATAGAACATGAGTGTTGGCAACAATCAATGGAGTAAGGGTGCAAATGAGTTAAGCCACTCATGAGCCACACACGAGCGGCTTGGTCAAAACTCGACTCAAGCTCAAAGTTGACCGAGCTCGAGCCAACTTAATTAGAAATCGAATCGAGCTCAAGTCTAATTATTACTAGCTCGTCGAGCAAAACGAGCCAGTAATAATATATATTTTTATAATATATTAATTTATTTATTAAAAATAAAAAAATTCGAGCTCGAGCCCGAGCCCATAATTAAATATCGAGCTCGAGCTCGAGTCAAGCCGGTATAAATCGAGTCAAACCGAGCTCGAGACTAGGCTGGCTCGAGCTCGGCTCGTTTACAACCCTACAATAAAAGAAGAACTTCAAGCACTTGAGGAAAACGATACTTAGAGACATTGTTTCTTGTCCTAAGTTCATTGGTAGTAAGTGGGTCTAAACTATGAAACTCAAATCTAATGGATCTTTAGATAGATACAAAGCTCGAATGATTGCTCTTGGCAATAAACAAGAATATGGCCTCAACTACGAAGAAACATTTGCACCAATTACTAAGATAGTCACAGTGAGAATCATTCTTGCTATTACATCCTCTAAATCTTGGCCTTTACATCAGATAAATGTAAAAAATGTCTTCTTGAATGGGGATATTAAGGAAGAGGTTTACATGGAACTTCCGCTCGATATGTTAATCATTGCTTCTCATAAAGTTTGCTAGCTAAGACACTCTTTGTATAGGTTGAAGCAGGCACCTAGAGCATGGTTCGAGAAGTTTCGCAACACTCCTCACCTTCTCTTTCACACAAAGTCAATATGATTCATCACTTTTCTTTCATAAGACAACCACTGGTATGGTCTTTCTCTTAGTCTATGTTGATGATATTATCATCATTGGTAATGACAATGGGCTGATAGTTTCAAAATATGTTGCATAGTACATTTAAAGTGAAAGATCTTGGGCATCTCATATTTTTGGGGGCTAGTTCACTATCGAGATCATGGTTTGTTCTTAAATCAACATAAATATATTCAAGATCTCATTGAACTAGCTGGTTTAAAGGATGCTACGGTTGTTCATATGCCAATAGAGGTGAATGTGAAATACTGAAAATATGAAGACGAGCTTTTGCCTGATCCTTAGTTATATAGGCAACTTGTTGGTAGTCTTATCTGCCTAACAATCAGGCTTGATATCTCATATGCTATCCATAAAGTTAGCAAATTTATGTAATCACCTCGACATCTTTATCTTGCTAGTTCGTCATATTATTCGATACTTAATTAGGTCATCTACTCGTGGGTTGTATTTTCCTACAAAATATGCTCTTCATTTGACTGCGTACAGTGATGCAGATTGGGCTGGCTACCTAGATGCTAGTAAGTCTACAACAGGCTAGTGCATTTTTCTTGGAGATGCCTTGATTTCCTGGAAATGTAAGATGCAGAATTGTCTCTTAATCTTCCACAGAGGCCAAGTATAGAGTCATGCCTGTATTGTCAGGATTAGGAACCTAGAATTATATAAAGGTTCATAGTTGAGTAACTCTCTTCTTCTAAACCTTCTGGTTCTTTTGTTTTGTTGTTCTATAACAATAGTCCTCAGTCCTTATCAGATGCTCTCATCTGTAACTAGCTAAGAGAGAAGACGGAACTATAGTTCTTGATTCTGTAAATCCTGTGCTGGCTAAGTAAGGCAAACTAGCGTGCATGCTATAGTAAGACCTGAATTGCCGAGGTTAGAAACCTAGAATTATATAAAGGTTCTGTAATTATTGTTCCTATTGTAAATTAGTCTTCATGGTTGAGTAACTCTCTTCTTCTAAACCTTCTGGTTCTTTTGTTTTGTTGTTCTATAACAATAGTCCTCAGTACTTATCAGATGCTCTCATCTGTAAATAGCTAAGAGAGAAGACGAAACTATAGTTCTTAATTCTGTAAATCCTGTGCTGGCTAAGTAAGTCAAACTAGCGTGCATGCAATAGTAAGACCTGAATTGTCGGGATTAGGAACCTAGAATTATATAAAGGTTCATAGTTGAGTAACTCTCTTCTTCTAAACCTTCTGGTTCTTTTGTTT
>JBBMJZ010000122.1:23598968-23611326 GCA_037833815.1 Zingiber zerumbet
ATAAATCGGTATTAGATGAATATCAAATGCATGATTCACTTCTATACTTTCTTCTTCTTTTGCTATTTTTTTCTTCACAAAGGAATCTTCCAGAGGGAGGTTTTTTTTTCCTTGTTCGTGTTTGAATGCAACGAAAAGACCAGCTATGGACTGAAAAGAAAAGCTTCAACACAACTTAGCCACCTCCTTGCCTTGTGTTGCTAATGGATGATCCCAAACAAAGAACTTGCGGCAGCACTGGCTACATTTCAAACAATCCATGCAATTGAATGATGAAAGAGGCCATATATGATGTCTAGGTCCCAACATGCCAACTCAGGAAAGCGATTCTTGAGATCAGTTCTCGAGCATGAGAATTAAAAACACAGGAACCAAATTCAGTCCTCATTATATTCTAATATCTGTTACCTCGACTCATAATTTGAAAGGCCATTTAATCCACATCTAATTGTCACAATCTAATGAGTAGATGTTGTATAGGTATGTTTTATATTTAAATGAACAAATTTGAAACATTACATGTAAGAAATTTACAGCTATCTATCCACTTGAGTGGCGCAGAAATTATGTCATTCAACTTGTGTGCGTGTTCCAATTGCGAATTTCACACGTCGATCTCACCGGTCGGGTTGCCATCTGGCGGGTTGATCGAGATCCACAAGAGCGACACCGTGATGGAGACGATTCCGGCCCAAACCCAGATGATGGTGGGGGTCCTCCCCCTTCGGCCCATAAGGCCCTTAGCAAAGGGATACATGTGGGCCAACACCCAGAAGCTGAAGAAGAGCCCACCAAGCAGTTTGCTCCACTGCGGGATCTCGCTGTACACCGTCCTCGACACGCCGATCACCATGGCCACCAGGTTCACCACGATGATGGTGAGCGGCGGGATGAAGAGGCTTGTCCACTTGACCACGTACAGGTCGGCGTAGATGTCGTCTTCGTCCTCGTTCGCCGACTTGGAGGTTAGCGTGAAGGAGATCTCGATGCCGGCGATCACCTTGAGCAGTCCCTGCAACACCGCCGCTAGATGCGCGCTCGTGCCGCCGATGGCCCAGAATTGCTCGTTCCTCCACCACTCTTCCAACGCGATCCCGGACCACTTCACCTCCAGCAAGGATAGCAGGATGAGCGTGGTGGTGATGAGGAGGAGGTAGATGAGGAAGGTCATGTTTAGGGTCTGCACGATGAAGGTGCCGCTGAAGAGGGAGAGCGCCGGGAGGAAGCAGTAAGTGAGGAGGAAGATGGAGGTGAAGGGGTAGATGCCGACGTTGAGGTAGGAGATGCGCTGCAGAAATTTGAGGCGCGACGAGGCGAGAAAGGCGTTGTTGCGCGAGAAGAAGATTTCCACGGAGCCAGTCGCCCATCGCAGCACTTGGTGTAGCCGGTCGGTGAGGTTGATCGGCGCTGTTCCCCGGAAGGCGTCGCGCTTGGTGATGCAGTAGATCGACCGCCAACCGCGATTATGCATCCTGTAGCCCGTCACCACGTCCTCTGTCACGGATCCGTAGATCCACCCAATCCTCTCCCCCCACTCTGATTTATCCTCGTACCTGCACGCAAGTTGTTCGATGAAACTTTCGGTAGAAAGTAGACGATGAAATTGCATCGATAGGCGCACCAACCAGCAGGAGATGACGGAAACAGCCTCCGCGAGGGTGGCTGCGTCGAGGGTTGGGCGTGGCTCCAGCAAGGCACCGGGCGGGCGACCGTTCTTGATACCTGGGTGGTCGGCCAAGGGGCGACCTTGAAACTCGGCCACTGCAATGGAATCGATGAACATTTTGGAGTTGCCAAATTTAATCGGCGTGATGAGGTCCGGGTGCGTGGCCATCGACTGTGCCTCCTCGTCCAAGCTCCCCGAATTGGGCGGTCCAGGCGGCGGCGGCGCTGGACGCTTGTTCTGGCCGTAGAGTCCCGTGTACTCATTGGCGCGCGGGGGGTTGAATCCGTAGAGCGCGTAGCGGCGGAAGAGGCAGCCGGTGCCGACGTACATGGGGCCTTGGAGACCGTCGAGGGCGCGCATGTTGCCGTCGAAGAAGACGGTGTTGTGGTTGGCGTAGCGATCGGAGGGGTCGATGCCCTCGAAGCGCTGCGGGAACTGGACGTAGCAGACGCGGTCGCCGCCACGGTCCATCATGTAGCACATGCCCTCCCTGATGGCAAACGAGTTGTAGATGTAATGGTCGCAGTCGAAGTTGAGGATGAAGGGGCCGTTGGAGAGGATGGCTGAGGCGCGCACCATGGCATTCATGGCGCCGGCCTTCTTGTTATGGTCGTATCCTGGGCGCTTCTCGCGGGAGACGTACCCAAACATCGGTAAGCGGGTGTCGATGCCCGTGAAGTCGAGGTACGGGTGCTCGCCGGGGAAACCGTAGACGGGCTCGTGATGGGGAGTGTTGATCATCACCTGGAGGATACCAGCATGGTCGCCCTTGGAATGATCTGGCGAAGGAGCCGCCCAAGTGCCCGGCCAGTGCGTAGAGTCGGCCATCCAAGTGGCCGCGGGAGGAGACTTGGAATCGACTGCAGCGGCCGTAGAACCCTCCTCGCTGCCACCGTTGCCCTGGCGAGCAAGCTTCCGCTCGCGGGCATTTAGGACCTCGGAGCGGCGCCGGATGGCGTCGGGAAGGCCATTGATGCGGACCTTGAACTCATCGTACTCCCGCTTGATCCAACGGCGATCCTTGACGAAGTCCGGCAGCTTCTTGTTCTTGGTCGGGTCGCGCTTGATGCCGAAGTAGCTATCCGGGTTGCGCGGCTCGATGTTGTGCTTGCGGCAGAAGGGGACCCAAACTTGGGCGAAGGATGCAGCCTCCGACATGGCCTCGAAGGTGAGCAGCGCCCCGCCGTCATCGGAAATGTAAACAGAGAGCTTCTCGACAGGGTACTCGGTGGCGAGAATTGAAAGGATCGTGTTTCCAGTGACCAGCGGTGGCTCCTTTTCCGGGTCGGCGGTGGATATGAAGACGTCGAGGCCAGGAAGGTCGGATCTGCCGAGGGGGTTCGTCGGCGACGGCATGTCAAACTTCTCGCGGAGGGCAGCGAGGTCGGCCACACGGTTGATGGGATTGAGCTTCGGCAACTGGTCCAGCAACCATGAGAAGGCGAACCAGATCTCGCACACAATGGACAAACCCCACAGCCACATCGCGTCTGGGTTTGGGTTTCGAACCCGCCACGAGAGGAAAAGAATCAGGAACACAAATCGTACCACCACTAGAAGCCTGCAATGCCATTGCCAAATCGACTCTGACTCGATTCATTGATATATATATTACCAATTGATCGCATGCGTGTTGGGCTTTTGTTACCTGTAGGGACTGAGAATGCCCGGCGAGACTTGCACCTTCCTGGTGAGCGGCTTCCATGGCTTCTCCAAGAAGTCCGCCATCCTCATCGGCTCGCCATCCTCGTCGTACTCTACCTCGTCCTTGGACCAGAAGGCGTTTCCGATCCCGTAAGTGCCCTTGGTCTCGAACAGCCACCGATTGTGGTCGAAATCCGACGTCTGACTCCTTAGCAACATCGACTTATTGTTCGGCGACTTCATGACCGAAACCCGGCGGTCCAACTTCCCGGACGCTTCGCCTCCTCCACCGCCTCCGACGAAGTCCCCCTCGTCCTTGCTCAGTCGGGTCGCTCGCTTCCTGTATGGCGGAGCTGGGAGGTCGTCGGGCTTACAGGAAGGGCCGCCGCTGACTCCGGCCGCGGCGGCGTTATAAGGCTGATTGTCTGGTGTGGGAGGCATGTGGACGGTGTAGTTGGCGTAGTCATTGGGGCCACCGGAGGAGATGAACTCGCCGGCGACATCAACGTCCTCGTCGCGTGACAGGCTGACGACGTGGCCGCTCGACGTGCGGCGCGCGAACTTGACCGGCGTCTTCTTGGTCGGCGATGATGGCATGGTACGAACAATTCTCTTCCCCCTCTCCCTCCGGATTACAGATTCTTCCTATCTAAGCTGCATTGTTTTATTTACTATTTTCTCTGTTTTCTCGAGGGCAAATTGGTTGAAATGGTGGCAGCGCAATGCACGAGGACGACAAAACTGGTGATTCCAGGTAATTCATATGAAGTCGCGGAGGAAACATCGGAGAGCATGAAAAACAATCAGAAAATAGTAAATATCGTAAAGTACAGAAAGTAGGAGATAGCCTATTGTAGAGGCAAACCGCTTAAAATTCTCATTAATTAGAAGTCGATGCCAAAAATATATCAGCCATTCAATGCTGTCTTCGAAATTTATGTTAACCATAGAACTATTTTATGTTAAACATTTACTCAGTAATAATATACTCATATTATCATTTTGACTATTAACAAATTATCACTAATTTTTCGAAAATGAAATTTCAGGTTAAAATCATGTGGCAATATGAATGAATCTTGGAGATGTTCATTAATATAATAGCAATTTTTTATTTCCAAGATTAATAAATATAATGCACATGCAAAAGTGATTTACAATATATGAAAAATGATATTCTTAAAGAAAATTCTTAAGGATAGACACATAAATAATAGAATCTATCAAAAGTGAAATGGTGGGTCCTATCATTTATGCGTCTACCCTTGAGAGTTTTTCTTAAAATTTTTCCTTGAGTATATCAAAACTCTTAAAATATATTGGCATAATTTGATATAAATATATTTATGATATACAAATAACTTTTTTTGACGGTAAGGTAAAGTTAAGGTATATCTTGGGGGATATTGATGAATTATGAAACAAAAACTTGAGTTTTAGTAAGGATGAGGATCCTTGTAAATGTAGATTTCTAAACTTAGTTTCAATTTATTTTCTCACCCACTCTGTTTAAAGTAAAGTTTTTTCTTTGTCAAATCTATCAAAAAGTCATTGATAGTACAATCATAAATTTAGCATTATGTAAATATAAAAGAAACATACAATAGGACGATTATTGGACAAGATATGAACTAATTCAGTAGCTTAATTGACATCGAACTACAAGCCTGCAACAATTTAGCTAACCAATTTAACTCCTCAGAAGTCATCAGTGTGTTTTGGAACAGGCACAAATTGCCCTCACCATGGACACTCGGTCGTAGAAGATCCATATGCCGGTGAGGCTGCCACCAAATGGTCCTACCCAATCGATCCAGTGGTTAGTCCAGTTTCTGTTGGGCAATCTCAACTTCACTTCCACCAACAATCTCCTAGAGATCATGTCTTTGCAGATATGATTCCATACTCGTTGTCAGCGTGTTGTAGTTTTGATTGTTGAGCTTCTTTATGCCTCCAACAGTTTCAACTGGCTAAGGCTGGTTTGAATAACGTCTATAAAACTTGGAATCACTTGTGAATCTGGTTCTATACCAAGCTATCAACACTCCAAACTCATTTTAGTGTCTTGATTTCATTTCAGCACTTTTGGAACTTCTAAACGTGTTGTGCATTATACAGATTTAACACATAAGTTATATGTTTTAGCCTCTAGTCCTTGAGTAGTTGTCGCTGTGTTGAATTAATTGAATGCTCAATCTGGTTGATGCTAGCTACCAATGAGTAGTCGAATTCATTTAGCTGTTTTCTGAACATGCATGATTAAAAGTTAATGGCTAGTTTCGGTTGTTTTGCACTTTACTCATGCATATTGATATATGGAAATAAATAATAACTTTGTCAGTGGCAATTATATGCCAAGTAAGTGTCATTCTTTAGGTCATAATCGAGCACAACAATTTATCAGACAGCCACACTTATACTGAAGGCGTATATGGTGATGTTGAAATTGATTGTTTTAAGTCCTTGTTACTTCTTTGGTTTAAATTTTTGTACTTTGCATGAAACAACATGATTATCTACCTCCACTTTGCTGTTAGATTGAGAAATGGATGATCATTGTATTTGGCAGGTCTTTGTCGACGACGACATTGATTTCACCAAGAACCGGAGTAACAACCATCTACCATTAGGTGTGATGCGGTGATAAAGGGGACCCCACCAGTGGGTCAAAGTAGAAGAAAAATAGCAGGCGTGAGGGTCAAAGTCAGAGTAGTCAAGGCACAGGTCCATTAAGCAAATCAATTAAGCCAAACTGCGTCATCGTCTGTCTGGTCGGGCGTGACAACCCGGTCGGCTCCAATCGTGTCTGAACGGCTGCTCTGGGAAAGCTCACGATTAAGGCTAATAGCTAAACAGCAACTCCCCCGGACCCCTACTCTCGAGAGGAAGGCATGTCCGATCAGACAAATGGCAGCCCTCCGACAACAATATCACTGAACAGAAAGAAGGGCAATAGCTCTATGCATTATGTCCTAGCTGGGACTACTTGGCCGAGCAGCGACTGGTTGGCCGCGTGTGGGCCCACTAGCTATCTTGTCATATCTTTTTGGGAGTTTGTGCTACTGACAACAGAGCATATCTAGCAGGCAAAATCATATTTTAGAAGCTTCCAGACTATCACATCAAAGAGTTGTATGATTGCTTACGAAATAGTGCAGGGACACTTTTTGACTTGTCTTTTCCTAGGACGTCTAGGAAAATGTGTCTACGCTTTGAGATGTATGCACGAGTACTATAGTGATACTATAAAAGGAGGTTTCTATCTACAGGTGGAGGTATGCGCAACTTCGTTTTTTATATGTTTTAGCTACAGTTCTCCACTTTTCTACATCACTGGAGACTGACTTGAACGTCGGATGGCCAACGCCCGAAACCTCTTCCCAGCCCTGACACTTTTGTGTTGTAGGACTGCGAGGAGTCTTCGCTTCGTCAACCTTCAAGCAACATCCCCAGCTTGCCATCATCTCCGTTTTTGGACAGAATCATATTTGGTGCCAACTGTGGGAATCTTTACCTTAATCTGAAGTACAAAGATGGAGGACGTTGAACAACTTACAATGGTAACACTAACGCAAGAAAACTTGAAGTTGCTGATACAAGCCCAAGCGGCGAAGATGATAGAGTAGCAGCAGACGACAGACGACAGCCGACAGCTGAGCAAACGACCTTGCCGCGTTAGTAACGGGCCAACACGCTGAACCCAGAGCCCGAGCAGAAGATTAGGTCGGTCGAAAGCAAAGCAACATGCCAACCGGTGTGTCCCGAGACGCGCCGAACGCGCTCATCCCTTACCACCGCGCATTGTTCCGCGCGCCGTCAAAAGAGCAGGGTCGAGCGGAGCGGACACCTAGCTCCTCATTAGATGAGGCGCTCGTCCGAGATGAGCGGAAAGGTAAAGCACATCTGCTCGATACCTCTCCTGAACGGATTAACCAGCAATTCTACCAGGAAATCCTCGATGACCAGCTGCCACATCATTATAGACCTTTGATGATCGGGGAATACACGCAAGCAACTAACTCCGAAGATTATCTAATCAAATTTGATAATGTGGCAACGCTCCACCAGTTTATCGATGGAGTCAAGTGTCGGGTGTTCCTCATCACGCTCTCCAGATTAGCTCAAAGGTGGTTCAAGAGGTTGCCGATCGGATCCATCCGTAGCTTTAAAGATTTTCGGTCGGCATTCCTACAATACTTCACCAGCAGTCGCCGCCATCAGAAAATAAATGTCAACCTGTACGGTTAAGCGTACCCAAGGAAGCACTGCGGGTATATATTAAAAGGTTTAACCAAATGACTATGCAAGTTCCATTCGCCACACTAGAGATCTTGATAAGCCCTTACTCCCAAGGACTTGTAGATGGCGAGTTCTTTTGGTCACTCATCCGGCAGGCTCCGAGAAACTTCGATCATCTGCTCGGGCGAGCTACCATGTACATCAATGTCGAAGAAGTCTAGACGACTTGGAGGAAGGAAGTGATCCCCTTTTGTCTCGGAGCTTCGATCGACCCATGCACATCAACCACCAAAGAGGCCCCGAGCGGGAATAGCACAGCAGCACCAAGAGCCCCGGACCCAAGCGGTCCAACATGTGGAGACTGAGCAGGCGAGGCCCATCGAGCCCCGGCCATGGACCTCACTTTTTTGCTCTTATCATTGGACAACAACGCACAACACCAAAGACTGCTACAGTCTTAAATTGAAGCCCCGCTAAGCGGCTTCATTGAGATTCTGCCGGTAATCCCCCTCTCTTGATGGGCAGCGTCACCTATGAGCGGGAGTGGGCTGCGAAGAGAGGAGACCAGTGATTTAAGAGCATCGACAGCAGCATCAGCGCGGTAATTATCAAAGTTCTACCCGAGCATCTGCCGAACAGGAACACTTGTCTACTCGAGAGGAAGCAAATCGCAACAATGCCTCTTGGGGCAATATTGGAATGATTACAAGAGGCCCGACCGACGACAACTCTAACCGGGCTCTGAAGTCGCATGTCTGGCGATTAGAAATTCACACCGTCGAATGCATTAAAGTAACGACAAAAGGACCAGAATTCTGTTTCGGTCATCAAGACTTAGAGGGAGTGGAAGTCCCTCACAATGACGCTCTGATCATTAAAGCGGTAATTACTAATTACACTATTCACCGCACTTTTGTATATACAGGCAGCTCGGTAAATATTATTTTCAAGAAGACATTCAATCAACTGCAAATTGATCGGGACGAGCTGTAGCCTATGACGACTCCCTTATACGAGTTCACGGGCAATGGTGTATTGTCAATCGGGCAGGCTCGACTGGTCATATCCCTCGGAGAGGAGCCATTCAAGATGACGAGGACGACGAACTTCATTGTGATGGATGCACCGTTTGCCTACAATGTCATTTTGGGCCGACCGATGCTGAACGAGTTTCGAGCGATAGCGATCGTGTCAACATTCTGCCAAAAGATCAAGTTCCCCATGGATAACTTGGTCGGAGAGGTTAAGGATAACCAGCTGGCGGTTCGGTGGTGCTACATCAAAATAGTGAAAGTAGAGTCACGGGCCACATGAAAGGCTCCACGGCTTGAGGTAACTGCAATTCTGGAAGACCTCCCACCCTGATCTATAATGAGAAAGAAGAAGTCTAGGTGCATCGCAGCCAACCGGAAGCCACGAATTTTATCGCGACCAACCTGGTTGCGGAACAGAAGGAGGAGCTAGTGTAGGATCAGAAAGAATGCTAGAGGGGAGGTGAATAGCGATCGTCGAAAATTCGATTTAAAACAGATAGTCAGTGGAAGAATAAGAAGCAATCCTAACACGACCAAGTTTTTACTTTGTTCAGAGCCTTCGACGACTCTACTCCAAGGCTCTCACTCGTCGAGTGCTTTCATTGGGCAATCCATTAATAGTTTGAAATTGTTACAAATTGCAAGTACAAGAACTATAAAATAGTGTTACCGACAACTAAAAGAAAAAAAATCTTGATTGTCGGTTGTCGGAGGAGCTCCACATTGTTGCAGGAGCTTTTTCAGAGCACCGAACAGAAGAGAAAGTCGTTACAGTTGTTGTTCTGAAGCTCCGAGTCAAAGACCTTTAAATAGGTTCATTCCAGGCACCTAGAACCCCTCCGGGCGCCTGGACCATGTGGCTTGGCCAATGATGCATTCCACGTAAGCTCGTGGATTAATTTTTGGGTTCGGGTGCTTGAATGAGTCCTAGCTCCCGAACTGCTTGGGTGCCCACGGCCCTGCCCAGGCGAGCTTGGTCTGGGTGCCCGGACCAACTCTGGACACCCTTCTTCAGCCCTTTCCACCTGCAAGAAAAGGTTAGTCCAAGCAATCAAAAATTATATTTTACCCTGCAAAACAGAGTTAACACAACATAATAGATTATGAGTAGTAATAATATCCCGTCTCCTCAGGACCAGGATCTAGTCATGGTCTTAACTTAGGTTTCCCAAATGGACCTAAGCTGGACTGACGCCTACAGTTCCTTTAACGGGGAACGAATTCTCACTGGATCTCTCCTCCAGTTGCTTACCTTTACTTACCACTTGCAGTCACTCAACTTGCCTCTGACTGACCAGGTCTTCCCCCTAGTTGTCAGGTCCATAGATCCAACTCGACTTTGGCTGGTTGTCATGTCCGCAGACTCAACCGGACTTCCCACCAGATATCGGGCCCCGCAGACCTATCTGGACTTTGCACCAGCTATTGGCTCTACGAACCTAGCTGGATTTCAGCCTGATATTAGGTCCTTCAGACCAGTCAACTCCTGCACACTTGGTAAAAGTGTTAAACAAACAATCCATCTAACTTTAACCTATTTGTCATACATCAAAACCAGACTATTAGTGCAACCTGCACCAACAGCTAGTTGTCTGTCTAAGGTAAAACCACGATGTGTTTGTATGGGCGACGCATGAGCTCCCGGGCATCTCACCGACCATCGCCTAGCATTAGCTGCATGTCCGGCCAGACGCAAGGCCTGTGAAATAGAAGAAAAGAGACTTCAGCTCAGAGCAAAATCAGATAATTCGAGCGGAACTAGAAAAGATGTTGGAGGTAGGCCATATACGCGATGTACAATTTCTGTGATGGCTGACAAATGTGGTGCTAGTCTCCAAACTAGGCAATAAATGACGGGTCTGCATTGACTTTCAAGACTTGAACAAGGTCTGTTCAAAGGATTACTACCTGCTACTGTGCATTGATTAGATGGTGGACTCGATGGTGGGTTGTGAGTTGATCTGCATGTTGGATGTGTACCGGGGCTACCACCAAGTTCCACTCGCCAAAGAAGATCAAGAGAAGGTTAGTTTTGTTACGGCCAATGGGACCTTCTATTGTAATGTGATACCATTCAGATTGAAAAACGTAGGGGGCACCTACCAGAGGCTGATGAATAAGGTGTTCTGAGGGCAGATCGACTGAAACATGGAGGTATACATGGACGATATTTTGATAAAATCCCTCCGAGCCATTGATCTCTGTGCAGATATCGAGGAGACCTGCCGAACGCTGAGGAGCTATGGAATCAAGCTCAATCCAAACAAGTGCTTGTTCGGAGTAAGGAGTTGACGTTTTCTCGGTTATATCGTGACCGAGCGGGAGATTGAAGCAAACCCAAGTAAAGCAAAGGCGCTCCAAGACATGCCTCCTCCACGTAATCTGAAGGAAGCCCAACGGCTGACCGGACGGATCACAACATTGTCAAGGTTCATCTCCAAATCGTCTAACCGGAGCCACCCGTTCTTCAAGGTTTTGCACCGATTTATAAAATTTCAATAGGATGCCAAGTGTGACAAAGCGTTGAAAGAGCTCCAGAGTTACCTAACCTCCTTACCTGTATTGATAAAGCCCAACGCTGGCAAGCCACTCTGGATATACTTGTCGTCCATAGAGTAAGCGGTTGGCTCAATGTTGGTGTGACAAAATGACGCTGAACAACACTCGTTGTATTTTTTGAGTTATATATTGAAAGATGTTGAATGTCGCTACACCTGTCTTGAGAAGTTGGCGTACAGACAGGTCCTCGTTGCTCAGAGGTTATGCCCATACTTTTTATCGCATCCTATAATTGTATTTACCAACAACACTCTAGGGCAGATTCTCCTCAACCCTGAAGCATCTAGCTAGCTTATCAAGTGGATCATGGAGCTAAGCGAATTTAACATACAGTACTAGCCCAGATCGACAATCAAGGTGCAAGCCTTAGCCAATTTTATGATGGAGGTAACTTGAAAGATATATGTGGATAGATCGTCCACCAAGCAAGGCATCGATGTGGGTACCACGTGAAGATCGAATGTAGTTGTTCATGCAGCTGGACTATCTAGCCATGAACAATGAGGCAGAGTATGAAGCGTTGATCGCCGGGTTGCAAGTGGCTCAACACATAGGAGTCACCCGAGTCCTCATCCACTCAGACTCTCAATTGGCAGCATAGCAGTTATTGGAGACTTTTGAAATAAACAATGTCAGACTAAGGTATATGCGGAGGCATTTGAAAAGTTAAAGGCCGGATTTCATGAAGTGATTATCCAAAAAATCTCCCGAGCAGAGAATCAATACGCAGACGAGCTGGCAAAAGTAGTGAGTTCCTTAACCTCGGTAGGGCTAGATAAGCCAATTGGGCAGGTAATGTTGGTGGCTCATATCGAGAGGTCAGCTAAAGGAGGGACCTCGAACGAATGGAGGACACCTTTGATTAAGTTCCTTCGGTCGGGCAGCACGCCAACCGATTAGGTAGCAGACTTGGTTAATAGAAAAAAAAGTCGGACGGTTCACATTAATTGGAGACCACCTGTACAAGAGAGGCTTCTTGAGACCACTGCTCCAGTGCGCCAGATCGGAAGACATCCAGTACATCATACAAGAAGTTCACCAAGGCTCCTGCGGCATTCATCCGAGCAGTCATTCATTGGCAAGAAAAATCCTCCTAGCGGGGTACTTCTGGCCTACCTTACATGAGGATAACACCCGAACAATGTCTACCTGCCTCTCTTGTCAGAAATATCAGAACATACCGCACCAGCCGACTGAAGAACTGAAGACATCCATT
>JBBMJZ010000122.1:23613738-23629192 GCA_037833815.1 Zingiber zerumbet
AGACACAACTCATTGTAGCTGCCGAAGGGCTTAGAATTAGTTCTAAGATCATTTATGATTTTCCGGCTAATTGGGGATCATGATGTACTATTAGATGTCACTCATAATCATTCTATAATTAAGTAGTTAATTATGGGCGACTAAGATAAACCAGGAATCTATTGGGTCACACGCACTGACGAGTCTCTAAAAGATGTAAAGTAAGTTAAAAAATAAAATTTTTAGATCAAGAGATAAATATTTGGTTGGATCATACATAAGATAAATATGAAAATATTTGTCATAATGGAAGCGTGGATGAGCTACATCTCTTATGGTAGAGTTGAACCATATTTGGTTTAATTATGAATTAGTCACGAACCAACTTAATTTAGTTGTAAACCAAACCAAGGGGTTAATGAGCTAATTTTTTGTTAAAAGATATTGGGTTAGATTTGGGCTTTCTAATCCAACTCATTAAAGAGAATTATATATAAATGTAATTGAGAGAGAATTAGATACAAGTTTCATTATTTTGTTGATTGGATTTTGGAAGCATAATCCTCCTCTCCCTCTCCTCTCTCTCCCACTGCCAACAAGAGGTGCTCCCTCTTATTGTCGTGACCACCACAAGGGAGAAAAAACTCTCCCTTGTGTGCTTTTATTCTTCTTCCTCTTGATCCCTCTTATTCGCTTATGACTAGTAACTTCCGAGAGAGAGACTTATACTCAAGGAGTTGTCTTGAGGAGCTCGGCGTGGACACGAATAGAGGCGAGGTTCAATAACATCGCTACGGTTGATGTCCTTCTCGTTATAGGTCATCTGTAAGGTATAATTAGCGTAAATTTACTTCTCATAAAATTTAAATTATGCTATCATGTTTGGCATGTTGTATTTTTGTATGCGTGTGGTGTGTGTGATGCAATAATTAGGAATTATTATTGTTTTATTTTCCATTGCGCATGTTTACGAAACGTGTCCTAGCATGCACCCGCATCGAGCATATCCCAACAGGTCATGCTATAAGCGAGTGAAGCCCTTGCGCCTAAGTGTCAAAGACTTTCAACCCGATCGAGCGAGTTTTAAACGAGCATGCTCTCATGTCTCAAGATTATTAGTCTTGAGGTTCAGACCGCGCATGTCAAAGACTCACGAGCCGCTTAGCAGTATTATAAGTGAACTTAATTCTCACATCTCAAGACTCTTGAGTCGTTCAGCCAAGTACTCATTGTAGGAGAGAGAGAATTCTAAAATGTTGAACGAGCACGCATTGATTGATACTTAGAAATTTTTACAAGCTACTCTTGGAGAATACAAAAAGTCGATGAGAAGATTGAAAAAGAAACTAAGCAAGGTAATCGAGCACATCGTCCAAAAGCGACTCGGTGATCTGCTCCCTTTTTATAATGTGGCTCGACAGGTCGGGGGAAAGATAGCCACCATCCTTCAGCTGGTGGAGGGTGCCATCGATGCCATAGTCGAAGAGTCCGGTCAGTAAACATCTCGTTGAAATCATCAAAGCAAAGATAATTTATTCTGAAAGATTCCAATAGGCTGGGTTCCTCCTCTCTGAACTTGTCGAAAGCCGACTTGGACGCCTCCAACTCAGCCTTAAGGGCAGCCAGCTCAACATCTTTCTCATCAAGTTGGAACTTACTCGTCGCTTACTCTGCTACTCGGCTAACTTACTCGACCACTATAGTAGCTTCCGCCTCTTTAAGATTCTGAGCCAAAACCCGAGCCTCCCTGTTTTTGATGTCAAGGTCTTCAATGGCTTAAAGTTTTCTAGCATTAGCGAAATTTATCTTCGACTCAAAGTCATGAGCCTACTTGGTTAGCCGGTCAAGTTGGAGGGCCTGCTCGTGATTCTTGTTCTTCTCCACGTTGAGTGCTCGTTCGGAGACGAGCAGCTGCTCGGAGCTCTGCTCCAAATCTTTCTTCAGTTGGGCAACCTCCACAGTGAGCTATTCAACCCGAACCCACGAGGTGCATTCTTTGCTGGACGGGGCTCGCAGTTGTTGATTTTCGTACTCTAAAAACGCTAGCCACTGGCAGATAACCAAACTCTCCACCTAAAAATACAAGACGAAAAATCTAATTAATTCAAATCAGGAGATGCAAAAAAAGACTTAGTTAAAATTTACCCTGGTGGATTTCTGAATAAAGCCGTCAGCTAGCTCTTCATGCGGAAGGGTTGTCGCTCTGGCCTTAGCATTTGCCCATATTTGTGCAAGGGGACATTGGATGGTTATTTGCTGCACAGGGGAGCGATGCTCAACACCGTCTGGGTGATGCCACTCATCATTAGACAAGCAAAGAATGACCTTGATCCTTTGTCGGCCTCTCATGATTGATGGCTCTGAAGTGGCTGAGTCCTTGGACTTGGACAACGGGGAGGAGTGAATTATGGATGCTTGGCCGGCTGAGCTGGTTAGTGGAGGTGGCAAGAAGGTGACCGACAATGCACATATCGTCCCAACCGACAACTCGGATAACAAAGGTGTCTGATCAGAGGATGAAGGGGTAGGTAGGGAAGCCTCCCTCTCAGGGACTACTGAGGATAAAGTTTCTCCCTGCTCGGAGGAATGTCAGGGAATTGAAGGAACAGAGTGCTGTAGGGCTGAAGTTGCCAAGTGGGAAGAAGTCTCCGGTGCCTCTTGCGGTGATGGATAAGTGGCTCACCAGAAGTGGTCGACTCTGAGGGCACTGAGATCGGTGCCATAGATGGTCATTCAAGGGCAATTTGCCAGTGGTGGTTGTCGCCTCGCTTCCCCCAGCTTTGCTAGTTGGCTCTTCCGAGTGCTCGACTGCAATAAGCCCCAACTCTCCAGCTTGGTGACGCCTTTGGCATTGATCTCCATGTTGACAAGCTTGCTCTTGCCGTTTAGCTATGCTCTCAACATGATTTGAGCTGCAAAAAAGGATAAGAAATCAGTTAGATTCAAAGATGTCGGGAAGAAAAAGGACATGCCTAGGGGGAGGGGCAGCCACGTTCAAATATGACTTACCCAAACACATATAGTAACCCCCCCCCCCCCCTAATAATAGTCGGTGTATGTGATATTTCTGACTAGCCAAGCTCACGACTGCTTGAAGGTAGTCCAACCGGCTTTGATATCGGTCGACTAGAGGAGACTTCGCCAACTCTATCTGCAGTCAGTCTGGAATTCGGGCCAAACGAGGAGAAGAACATAGAAGTAATGCTCCCTTCAGTACTTATTTGAGGAAGACATTTTATTGAAGTAAACAATGCCCACTCGGGCTTGAAACAGATAGGTTCTCAACTCAGATAACTTACGGTAGTAAAAGTAATGAAACACACCGGGTACTAAAGGAATGTCATGTAAACGGAACAGTATGACTACCTCGCACATAGTCTAAAAGACTTGGACACTAATTGATACAAAGAAATATGAAAATATTTACAAACTTTTGAGAAAAAGGCGTGAATGGGAAAGCGCAGGCCGGCTAAAAATTGATCCTTAAAAAAGGGCAGAAAACCATCAGAAGGCTTATGAGGACGGTCGTAGGTAGACAGGATGACAATCTTATAACTTTTGAGGAAACAATATGTTAGTTGTATCTAGTCGATCTCGTTGCCATTAAACTTAGATTCGGTGGAGGTATACCAGAGCCCGGGGATGGCCGGGGGAAGACGAGGAGATTCAACTATGAAGCAGATAAAAGGAGGGGAAAAGAAGGATTCAAAGAGAGGAAGGGCTTACTGCAAAGGAAATCACAGGTAAAGGTTGTGGACGAAGAGGAGAAGGTGACAGTGAACGCGAGGAAGACG
This sequence comes from Zingiber zerumbet, assembly GCA_037833815.1. Taxonomy (NCBI): domain Eukaryota; kingdom Viridiplantae; phylum Streptophyta; class Magnoliopsida; order Zingiberales; family Zingiberaceae; genus Zingiber; species Zingiber zerumbet. The sequence continues at coordinate 23,617,512 of JBBMJZ010000122.1, forward strand.
GTAGGGTAAAAGAAAAAGTTGGGGGCTTAAAAATATGGAGGGTGACTGCTCTGAGCCATCCGATTGAGGGCTTTGGAAAACAGGAATTCATCGCGACCATTGAATTTGAAAAAGTTGGTATCATATCAAATCCAAACAACCCTCTGTCACATCACTCCTACGGCGGCATGCAAAGGCGACATATGACATTCGGTTATAGGTGGCAGTAATGAGGAAGCAGGGGCATGATTACAAGGTATGACCAAGTGTGCTTTGCATTAATGGGTGAAGATCTGAGCGATTTTTTGAGAAATTAGGGTGACGTCGACAACAATTAAAAGACATTACAGTCAAAGCAGAGAGCAGTAAGGAGCCAGAAAATTGGTTAAGGGTTGCACACAATTGAGTCGAATGACGACTATAAACTCTTGAGTCAGAGAGCATCACAGCCGAATGATGGCTATAAACCCTTGAGTCAGAGCGCATCATAGCCAAATGGTGGCTATAAACCCTGGAGTCAGAGAACATCGCAGCCGAACGACGACTATAAACCCTTGAGTCAGAGAGCATCACAACTGAATGACGGCTATAAACCCTTGAGTCAGAGAGCATCGCAATCGAATGACGGCTATAAACCCTTGAATTAGAGAGCATCGCAGCCGAACGATGGTTATAAACCCTAGATCACCTGGTCGAGAAGAAAAGAGCTTCCGAATATACTAATTGTCTAGTCAGTCAAACTTACAGCCTCCTTTGACTAGACTTAAGGGGAAGACTTGTGATGTCGTGATGAACCCCACTAATGGGTAAAAGTAGAAGAAAAGCATCAGATGTGGGGGGTCAAGTAAGAGCAGTCAAAGGCCTAGACCCATGAAGCAAACCAATTAAGCTGAGAGGCGGCATCGTTTGTCCGGTCAGGCGTGACAACTCTGTCGGCCCCAATCGTATCCAAATGGTCGCTCTGGGAAAGCCCGCAATTAAGGCTAATAATCAAGCAGCAGCAGCATCCCCCACCCTCACCCTCGAGCGTGAGGCATGGCCGATTGGACAAAACGCAACCCTCCGACAATAATACGACTGAACGGAAAGCAGGGCAATAACTCTGTGCATTACATCCCGGTTGGGACTACTTGGCCGAGCAACGGCAGGCCAACTTCTAGACTATCACATTAGAAAGTTGCATGGTTGTTTACGGAATAGTGCCAAGGACACTTTTTGACTTGTCTTTTCCTAAGACGTCTAGGAAATCGTGTCTACACTTTGAGATGTGTGCACGAGTACTACACTGACACTATAAAAGGAGGTTTAATTTCTATCTACAGACGGAGGTGTGCGCAACTTCATTTTCTATATGTTTTAGCTACAGTCTCCACTTTTCTACATCACAGGAAACTGACTTAAATTTCAGATGGCCAACACCGAAAATCTCTTCCTGGCTTGGTACTGACATTTTTGTATTACAGGACTGCGAGGAGTTTTTGCTTCGTCAACTTTCAAGTTACATCTCCAGCTTACCATCATCTCCATTTTGAGACACGATCAAGGTGCATCACAAGGGGAGCATAACACCTACGAAATCGATCTGGACATGTACACAGTCATTTTGCCTACATGGAAGCAAGCAAAAACACGGCAACCATTCGGCGATGTAGATTTGGAGATCGTCTTTAGAAGTAATATCAAATCCATTCTTATCATACAACTTCAAATTTGCTTTTCTTTACATTGGTTTCACTATGTTCATGCTGGCATGGCACTCGAGCATTTGTCTGATACCTTCAGTCCAGATCTTTTTGTCACATTTTCTGCATTCGAATTCGATTAACCTATCTGGAGTTCTGATCCCAAAATAGGCCCTCTGATTGCTTCCATCTTCCACTTCTCTTCCAGGCCATGCAGGTATGTTGGAGCAAACATCAATCACGATACCTGAAAGAAAACAGTGTCAACTAACTAGCTATTGGAACTAGAACTTATCCATTCCCTCTCTACTACTCTTACTCTTCTTCTTCTTGATGAAGGTCCCAGCCATGTGTGTACTCTTTGTTTTCACCACCACCTGCAATATGATACATGACCAGCAGCATTGTCTTAGTTTTGGTAAAGGAAAGTTTAGACAGCAGTTGTCATAGGCTCAAGATACTACCTCCCATTTGGAGTTTGTATATACTGAAACTTGCTTCCAGTGAAGAATTCCTGCCACATGTGCATTACTGAGCACTGTGTTTCGATCAAAACTACTCTTTGGTAAATTAATTCTTAGCAAAAGGGGCACTACCTTTTCTAGTGCGTTTAACGAGCTGCCCTCCTCTAGCAACAAAAGTCAAGGGAAGGAGGCACTTGTCTAATTCCTTCTCCCCTGTTGCTGCTGCTGCACTTTGAATCTCTGCACAAAGCCTCGCCCTCAACGTTGCTGCTCCTCGTAAGGCTACACGGTAGGTAGAACACGAAGAGGGTCGGATTAAAACTTGATGAAAGCTTTTTTATTATTATTATTTATTATATCTAGATCATTACCGGTCGCAGCTCCGGCAGTGAGTGCCATGATGTCTCCGCTGCTCTGCGCCCCAACCGCCGAGTTTATGACCGTCATGATCTGCGCCTGAGTGGCGCCCATCGTCTGCGCCATCTCCACGCAGTGCGACGCCACCAGCCCCGCGGCCGAGGCAATGGCAGCGGTGATCTGGCTGCCACCGTTGGCTTTGGATCCTTCCTGAGAGAAGACGGCGGTGGCGACGACAGCTGCGACGGCAGCCGCGACTCCGGCGACGGAGGTGGCGGCGTAGGCTTGGGCTTTGCGAGTTCGAGCCTCGGCCCTTCGCTTCTCCCTCTGGTCCTTGAGCCATGCGCCCATCGTCTTCCCTCTCGGCGAGCCTCTGTGCAACTGGAAGCAAGGTGACAAGGGGACTGATTTAGTGTCGAAAAAGTTTTCAAAAAAAATCTTTTTGGAAAATTTGATCTTTCAATCCAATGTTTATCGATATGCCTTGCCTTGAGTTCGATGTTGTCTCTTGGCGAAATGGGCGGACTAATCCCGGACACCTCACCGGCACTAGCAACTGTGATCTCTGCCACTGGATTCTGCATGCACAGCAAAATTAAACCAATCAATTCATCAAACACACGGCGATCCGTGACAAATCGAATCGTCGCCCGCCCGCCCTACCACTTCTCTCCTGGCGGCGGACGAATTCGAAGGTGGTTTCTTGGACTCGAACAGAGTCAGCGCTTTGGAGACCTCAAGAGCAGAGAGGCTCCAGGAGCGCGCGAGGAACTCCATCGCCTCCGTGGGCGTCTCCGGCGGCCGCAGCGCCAGGGGGAGGCTGCTCGCCGGGCGCTCTTCCTCGATGTCCTCCAGCCGCGTCGTCGACGCGCGGTGATGGCGAAGAGGATGATGCGAAGGCTTCTCCATGGAAGATCACCACCATGAGTCCATGAGATGAGATGCGAGTGGGAGATTGGTCCGAGTGATAATAAAGGCGAAGAGGTCGCGCATTGCAATTCGAAGTTGGTGGTGAATCTAATAATAATTCTCTAATTAATTCCCCACGAATGGCCTCTGTAATGATTCCTGCTCCCACTTCCGGTGAATCCGTGAATGGGAAACAGTCGTCCGATGCCCTTCCCATATTTTGCCACGGCCATTAGCGATGATGGGCCGGGATGAACGAATCAGGAACAACATCCAACAATAGAAGCCTCGTATAATCAATAATTAAAAATCCATTTAGATAAATAGAAATAACTTTTTTTTTACCCCAGCGTTAGGGTTACGGTGCATGGAAAGGGTCATGTTGTAACATTTAGGTATCCATTCTCCGATCCCAGTTATAATATATTTATGGGGATTTTTTTCTCTAAATGAAACACGCAACCATAGGATATTGAAACTTCTGTGAATTAATATTTTTTTGGTATATACATTTTCAGGCGAGTATGAGATGATGACTGAAGGGGAGCTTTGGTGTAATGGTAAAGTTGTTGCTTTGTGACTAAAAGGTCACGGGTTCAAATCCTAAAAATAACATCTTACAAAAATGCAGGGTAAGACTACGTATCCTTCCCCGGGATCCCGCATAACAAGAGTTTCGTGCATCGGACTACCCTTTTATGAGATAATGACTATACTAGTGTAGCACTTCAAAATTATCGTCATTAGATCATAAGTCTCTCTTGTTCCATAGATGATTGGTGCATTTCAATGAGGAGAAGAGTGACTTTTGAAGAACAAAAGCGAGATGAAGATGATATGATACCAAAAGATAATCAATAGAGGATAAGCATATAGCGGTATCAATCAATGTCAAATTCAAAGGAATAATCACAAGAGGACCACGAGGCGTTGGAGGAATGACCACTAACAATGATCTTGCGGCGAGATCAAAGTAGGAGTAGAGAAAGATTAATACATACATCTATGTGTTTCTCAAAAATGAATGCTTGTAGTTGTATATCACATAGGTTAGGTGTGTGTGTATATACTCAACACCTAATTGGTGAAGATGGTCAAATCTTATATCTTCGAATCATATGATAACATTTAGTAATTAGTTTTTTTAAGTGTGTGAATACCAAATTCCTTTATGGTTTGATCCTTTACCAAAATACAAAGTTAATTTATCGTTCATTTAGACAAATTGCAAGCCCTTAACCGGATTCCTTTTAATCATTCACTTAAACAAATTTCAAAGCAATTCATTAAATAAGATATGCGTGTCGTGTATTTACTCTATATTCGGATAATTATTTTTTTCAATATAATATAATATAAAAACACTTAATCATCGTGATTAAGATTAACAAATGCCTATATCTTTATGTCATCTTTAATCCCAACGAGAAGGCAATAAGATTGTACTTTAGTTGGGTCTATTGTAACTATTTTATGTGGAATGGCAGACATAATTAAGTAGCGTCACTAAGTTTAAACCACGGCCGCTGACTGCCCTTTCGTGGTCCTCAAAACTCTATATATTAAATTTATGCGTTTATCGAATGAAAAATATTATTATTTTCGTACTTAATTTAAAGCCAAGTTTCAATTGTTTTTTTTTAAAATAAAATAAAAAATAAAGTGTCATTTTAATTATGGGGTGATTGATGGCGTAGCACCTCACCGGGTTTCTCGCGGCTGGGTGGGCAGTGCACTACTCACTACATTTGACTCGTACTCGATCGAATTAATTAGCCATCGTTGTTCATTAGCTATCTAATTGGGCCCATGTTATTATTCCACGGCCCAAGTTCCAATATCACCATTTTTTCTAATTGGGCCCATGTTATTATTCCATGCTAACTTTTACCACATGCATGGCTCGCACGGTCGGTTCGGGTTGTGTTTCTGCTCATGAATTCGGTTGTGTGGGTTGACTCGATCAGATTGAGTTGGCTGCCGGCCCAATTTCATGTCGGAATATTAAATTTTCCTCTTTATTCTCATGTGAATTAACACTTACATATATTCTTAGAGGTGTTAATGATGCATGTATGATCACAACTTGAGATCTAAATCGAGTTCTTGAGAGCTGCAAATGCTCTGGCTTATTATTGTTCCCGTGGAATCGAAACGTTCATCTTTACTGTACACATTTATCTGCGTTATCGGATCATCAAAAGATCAATTAGTTCTAGTCCTGTTATTAAGTGACTTCTACTACTTAAGGACCAACTAGATATATACCTCCATGATTTGTTTTAAGAGAGGAAAGGTTGCTGTTGATCTTCTAGCTTCATAACCTACAAAATTGCTACATAAAATATAATATATTTCTTAAACATCAATAATATAAATATGAAATTAAATCACCTTGTTGTTACCGGAGAATTATGATTCATTTGACCTTCCACAAGCTTTGTCCAAGCTAGCTTACTTGATCAGTCGACTGATGATAAAAGGCATGAGCAAAAAACAATTTTGATTTAGGGCGATATATATACCTTGTTGTGATGATGATCAAATGGATTAGGAGTAAGCAAACCGAGCAATTGGGACTGCAATCTGATTTGTTCCAACTGAGCCATACCAAGCCATCTTTGAGGTTGCCCATTTGCCTTCTCCAAGTTGCTCATCTTCTTCCCTGGTGTCCTTGAGCTTGAGAAAGTATTAGTTCTTCTTTTCATCATCAACTCAAAGTTTGAACCCTAATGCAATGCACTTATGCAATAAAGCAAGAGAGAGAGGGAGAGGAGGAGGAGGTGGTGGAGGAGGAAGATAACAAGTATATCAAGAGCAATTTGGAAGTGTTTGTGTTGGAGTTGCAAATAATTGTATAGTTTACTTAGGTAGGTTTCATAGGTTTTGATTTAAGTTCAACCTAGGCGATTCTTTGACATTAGAATACTTTAAAAAAAAAAAACAGTTACGATGAAGGAAAGGTGAACTTAATGACAATACAAGTACGCCAACACGCTTTTCGTGTTAATTGATATTCAATTGGTGAAGTAGAAGCCACAAGGTTGGACCCTCCATTTTCTTCAAGTCTTCGGCAATAGTGTATTATTTAATATTATAGATCAAGAAGCTTCACTCGCCACCATCGATCAAGTTTTGCGCTTAATTTCAGTTATAAATCGAGAATTCGAAAGTTGGTTGAGCATGAGTAGATTTTTTATGGTAATTATTTTTGTTACTTAATCCGATGTCAATACAGTAAATTTGGGGAAAAAAACTTATATAGTAATAAACTAATAATGTTAGTATATAATTAAGGATGAATCAAATAAAAATATAAAATTAATAATATTTTTTTAGGTTTTCGTTTTTTAAAATAAAAGTGTCATTTAATTTTTTTTAATAGTCTAAGGGGAGGATTTACGCTTATCCACCCCTGTCATGAACCATTTGGGTGCAAAGCTGGATGGAATACAAATATTAACCTCTGTAGCCATCTAACAGACGAAGAGTTGAAATACGACGATGAACCGTTCATATGTGAAGTTGGGTTTTCATTTACAACAATACTTGGAGAGGATCCTCTTCCGAATTCTAGTGACTCAGAGCTAACAACAAGCAACAACTCGGTTACTTTGCTAATTCTTTGGTCCATCTACTTGTCTTCTCTACTGCTGCCTTCCTTGTGGCGATCGACCTCCTCCCATCTCATTCCCAGATGATTGGAAGGCAGCCAGAGAGGGAAGATAAACGACTCCGATGCCCCCAAGCAAATCGAGTAGATGGTGCAGTTGTAGGCGGAGGAGAAGGCCAACGAGATCTCCATCTTCACGGAAGAGGTTTGAATCTTGAGATCATGCCAACAATCCCTAAATTTTGATGGGCATGGAGCACCTGCATGTTAATTGACAACATTTTATTTTTAAAATTAAAATTGAGTTGGATTTGAGTGGTAGTATTTGTAGTACTTTCTCAGCATCCAAAGGTACAATCGTCCTCGAGTTAAGGTTGACTAATTTCACTAACCTCAAGTAGGCTTGAGCTTAAGTTTCGATATTTAATAATATATGTGAGAGAAGTCAGGTATGTCAAGAGAGGATTAGATGCTTGATTGGAAAAGTTCTAACCGGAGGTTAGATAACGGGAAGTCTTAACCGGGCTAGGCAGTGAAGGCCTAGTTGGGAATTAGGAAGTAGAAGTCCTAGCGGGGCTAGGCAGTGAAGACCGAGTTAGGAACTAGGTAGTGGAAGTCCTAGCAGGGCTATATAGTGGAAGACCTAGTTGGAAACTAAGTAATGGAAGTCCTAACGGGGTTAAACGAGGAAAATGTTCAAGTGGGTCAAAGGTTGACCAGACACTTGGTGATCAAAAGTTCAATGAAAAGTTGGCAAGGGAAAAGTTCAAGTAGGTCACAGAGGACGAGAAATTTGGCATGAGACAGTAAGTCCAAGAGGGTCATGAAGGATCATACACTTAGTATGAAATGAAAAGTCTAAATGAGTTAAAAGTTGATCAGACATTTGGTAAAGAAGCCTTGACAGGTCAAGGGTGACCAAATGCTAGACAACAGAAAGTCTCAACAAGTCACGAATAACTTTAAGGTTGCGTAAAGGAAATCTAAAACTGAGTTCATAGTTTAGGGTTGGACAATCGGTTAGCTCAATTAATTAGCCCAAGGCCAATTGATTAGGTAGATTTCCTAATTGATTGGACCTATTCCAATCGATTAGACTAATTGTCTAATAGATTGGGTGTTTTTTGCAAAGCATAGTAAGGCTCGGAATTGATTTGCTAATTGATTAGGTCGTATGTTAATTGAGTATGACAATCGATTAAGGGACTTTTCGCGTGAGAACAGAAGGGCTTAGAATCGATTGGGACAATCAATTTATGCTTCACCAATCAATTGAAACGTGTTCGAGAGAGCACAGTAGGTGCTAGATTGATTAAGAGATTCTCGTGAGAACAAAAAGTTTCTGAATCGATTGGGTAATTAATTAGAAATTACCAAATCAATTGGTATAGCTCACCAATCAATTAGTCAAGTGAAAAGAGTCATTCTACAAATTTTGAATGGTCAAGCTGATGTGACAATTGATAGGGGATAAGCCAATCAATTAGGAGGTGTCGAAGTAATCATAGAAAAGGGGTTTTCGTGAAAATTTGAACAACAATTGTTTCATCCATTCTTAGGTGTTTGGATAAGAAGTGCTGCTACATTTTCTATCACTAAGAGACAATCGAAAGTAAAAAAAAGAGCAAGCAAAGTAAGATTCACATTGTAGACTTGTTTTCGACTTCCATTGTAATATTGTTTGCATTTCTTGGTTGTTTTTTATGCTTGATCTTGAACGAGGTTTCTCCGCCTATGGGAAGGAGATTTCACAGTACATCTGTGAGAATGACAAGTGAACCCTTGGAACAGACATCTCGAGAAGGTGGATAACAAGTAAAATCAAAGTGTTATCATTGCTTTAAGTTTTTCATCGTAAATCATCTTAAAAAAAGTGAACGAAGCTATTCACCCCTGGCTCTCTAGCTCTCTACATATCCAAACATGTTTGACTTTCTCAGAGTAACGTCATCATTTATTTATATTTTTTTTGTTTTTGTCCTGACATTGGAGGGTTTAGGCCGTGTCACTCAAGTCTCAAGAGATTCAGAAAGTCATACATCTTCGGTGGAGAAGCGAATCTCATGGGAGATAGAGGATTTACGCATGGACTGGGGCAGTGCCCCCCCCCCCCCTGGGGCCCCAAGTCCCCATGTAAATCCGCCTCTAATGTCTCGGCTGGCCTTAAACCTCGGTATCTTCCCTATCTTAGTCTTAGTCGCCAACTTCATCCATGTCTCAGTCTCATATTCTGACACCCTCATGCCTCAGTCTCAGTCATTGACATCATTCGTGTCTCAGTCTTAATCACCGACATCATCCATGTCTCGGTCTTAATCACCGACATCATACATGTCTCAATCTTAGATCCTGACATCCCTTCATATTTTAGTCTCAGATCCTGGCATCCTTTCTTGGCCTTAGTCGTCGAAATCCTCACCACCTCGTCCTCAGATCCCAACATCCTCCATGTTTCGGCCTCAGTCGCCAACATCCTCCATGCCTTAGTTTCAGTCTCAGTCATTGACATTCATGCCTCAACTTTAGATCCTGATATCATCCCTACCTTGGCCTCAATCGCTAACATCCTCCTTATTTCGGCCTTAATGGCCGACTTCGTCTATCCTCAAGGTCATGCCACATCAACATGATTTTCTCATCCGTCATCTTATTGGACCCATACTAAACCTTCATTGATAAGACTATTTTTTCAGAAGATGCAAACAATAACGATGAATATTTTAGAACACGTGGCACCGGGTGAATGGTAAAGTAGTTATATGGATGTTAGATATGGTCTCCTAGATACGCTCCAAATATGTGGCGCTTAGTGGATAGAGAGGAAACCAATAATTGTTGGATCTGATCCCATCATTGGCGCTGATGTGGAAATTCTTTTCTAACAGTTATATAAACCCTAAAGAAGATAAGTGCAAGAGGGGTCTCTCTTTGTGACACTCTCTTCAGCTATATCAAAGTCTCGCATTTTCTTCTCCATTAGCATCATCCCTCAAATAAACCCTAACTTGAGCGACAGAGTGGTTTGTTAGAATCTCTCACCGACGACATTCTAAACCTCTGTTGACCTGGGTTTTAGGTTCTCCTCATCCTCTTTACTAACAATCTCCGAAAAACACACATGTCAGATTATTCGTCGACGGATGACTTAACCATGAACAATATTTGATCAGAACACTATACATAGACAATCATCCCTAAATAGGTAATAGGTCTTTTTTTACATCTACAATACTTTTTTAAAATTCTAGCAAGCCCATATAAGTGACTGTGAACGCTATCAATGATATATACCCATTGTCTTATGAGTAATTGTGCTAAAATTTAATAATTTTTATTTTTTAAAACACAATGGTCATAGAAATTCAACTGCTGTTCACGAAAGATTCCTTAGTATCACTAAGCCTTTTACACTCATGTGATCCTTCTAGCATATACAAACTCTCAAACTACTTTACTTTCATGGCAACTTAAGCACCTCGTGCAGAGTCACCAATTTAAGTAAGGTCTATCAAGTTAGCCTATCTAATCAAATAATCTAAACAGATTATATTGAAATTTTATCAATTCATTTAAAAGAACCCTAAATGGGCTAGCCCTCATGGGTTATGGGTTGAAGCGGGCCGACTTGTGGCGGGCTCAGGTTGAGAAGACAAAAAAAAAATTAAAATTGAAATATGGATTTATAATGATATATATGTCTTTTTCATAAAAGTTGTGAATTTTTTGTATGCCAATTGCTTTGACATAAGTATAAGTGTGAAATGAAGAATTATGAATTTTTCTATAATGTTTACTCATGAAATTATAAAATTCAATGAATTATAAGAAACTTTTTTATATTTTTTATTTTGTGAAATGAAGAATTAGAAATTTTTCTAGAATGTTTACTCATAAAATTATAAAATTCAATGAATTATAAGAAACTTGTTTATATTTTATATTTTTTATTTTTTATTACGAATTGATCCGTCTAACCCGCAACTCATTTTGAGTTGGATTGAATTGAAAATTTCCTAGTCTGTCAAAACAGTAGGCTAGCTCACCCCATTCCACCATATGAATTTTTGATGGATTAAAATACCCGCCATGGATAAGCCCATGCTCTATTCACATGTTAGTAGTCTGTAGTTATAAAGAGACAAGGTTAATTTTTTTAAGTTATATTAACTTCGGTCGAGATAAGATTAAGCCACATAAATCAAATAGTTATTGTAACGACCCGGCCCCTCGACCTCTTGGGCGGTCATACTAGCGGCTCAACTGACGGCCCCTTGGGCGGCCACAATGGCGGTCCAACTGGCGACCCCTTATATCGTTAACCGACGACCCTCGGCCGTGCCGTTACTCACAAGGTCTTCCCACCTCTGGCTAGTAGATTTTTGCCTTCCCCAGGATTCAAACTCTAGACCTCCAGGATAAGTACTAGAGTTTCTGAATCCTGGTAGCCAAGTGAGTGGCATGCCCCGGGAGAGTCCCTGTCTGAAGAAATTTCGGCAACATCTCCCCTGTACGGGTGACAATCTGAGACTTTCTATAATGCCCTCAGGGCCATATATACCTCGGCCAACACGGCCGGAACAATAATAATAATAAAATAGAGCACACAAGCATCCACGCAGTTTAATAGTAAACAAACTAAAACAATGATAAGGAAAACTCAAAACAACCCTACTCCAC
>JBBMJZ010000122.1:23635234-23655106 GCA_037833815.1 Zingiber zerumbet
TTGTGACTTCAGCAGCACAAGCCCGTGTTAAATCCTTTTGAACTGTTGGAGATTTCATTTGATTGTTTCCAGGGGCATTTTCATTCATTGTCTTAGCAACCTCGTCATTTCTTTGGGTATACCACTCAATCAATTCAAGAAAGTTACCTTTATTTGAGGAACTCAATGACTCGTCATGTCCACGGAAAGGCAAACCTTGTTTCAAAAGAAAGCGTGTAACATCCAAAGTTGCCGTTAATCGAGTGTGATATGCAACCTCCATTCCACGCCCCTGTGCTTGTAGCAAATGTGACACACTTTGTCGTTGATTTTGAAAAAACTCAAGTTGTGTTCTTGCATCATTATGAGCACTAGCTACACCACCAACATGTGTATTAAATACTTCCACTGCTTTTGTCCAATTATTCATCCCTGAATTAATAAATGTCTCATCTCCAACTCGACATCCTCTATGAGAATTTTTAAAGAGATAACACTAAAAACAAAAAGCTGCATCTTTTGATATATTATACTCTAAGCATGAAAATTTTTTAAACCAAGCAACTTTGAAACTTCTATGCTCTTTACCAAATTGTCTTTGGGAATAGTTATGGCCAAATGATTGACAAGGTCCTCTAATCAAATATTCTTTTCGAATATGATCTCTAGTAGAAACATCAAATTCATTAATTAGTTTGTGTAATCCTAGGTCACTAACAACATCATCCGAGTTGAATGCAAGTAAAAATATTTTTTGTTACTAGTTTCTTCCTTAGAACTCTTAGAAGACTCAACACTTCATTTTAAAAAATTCTCCATAAGCACAACAGCTTGGGGGCTGGTGACGGGGCGAGGTTGGGGGCTTCACCACTTCTACATTTCAGGCTTGGCCGCTTGGAGTGGGCATCAGCCAGGCTAGCAAGCAGGTGAGCGGGGGAGTGGGCGGGCAAAGGCAAGCGACAACAGAGGCAGAGCAGATGAGATGTGAATGATTATGTTATTAATTTTAGGAATTGGGAGTACAACTTGAGAATTTGTTCACAAATCAGCACCATCAGACACATTTTTATTTTTATTTATTTTTGGTTTCCTTCTTAAGTAAAACGACACCAATGATGTTGTTTTATTTAAGACCAATTTTTTTTTAAAAAAAAAATAGAAGTGTCGGTACTCTGTAGTTTGCTCCGCTGCTTGAGCTCGTCTTCCTTCTCACCCCTCGGACTGCAGGCTACAGGTAGAGTGCTGGAATCCTGGAACTAAGGCAGGGGGTGCGAACAGAGAGGGGGTGAGGTTTACTAATGGAATTTCCAGGAGTAAGGGGGTGCTTCAGCACACCCTCGCGCCCCCTTGCCTCCGCCACTGCTCTATTCTGAATAAAAAAAGTTTCCTTTTGGTGATTTCTATTCTTTCCTTCTCAATTTTATCTTCTCATCAACCTGCAAGATAATCGTTGTCCTGCCCAACGTCAATCAGCCTATGGAGGCAAATTAATTTTCAACCATCTATGAGTTAACTGTACATGATTTATACATTAGTTTTTTTTTTTCTATAATTGATCAACACAAAATATATATATTTGATTTGATAAAACTTAGCTCATTTAGATGCATTAAATTGGCACTTTGAACTTAGCTCATCATCCTAACATTTCATTTATGTCTAATATATCTCAATACACATAAATTATCTTATAATTCTTGTAAGATGTATGTTATATAAGTTAGTAACTAAATTTATTTATAAATTATTCAAGAACATTATTAACATTAATGAACTGAATTTATAAGTGTTCAAGTTTATTTTTTTTATATATTTTTTACGAACTGATATAAAACTTGAATATCAAACTTGAAAGACGTTTATAATCCTATAAATAATTAATAATAATAACAATTAAAAATAAAGAAACATCTTTTCTGCCATATAATTGTCTATTTTTTTTATAAAATAACAAAACACTTATTAAGAAAAGAAATAATCATTTATATTTTACTATTTTATTAAGAATTGATCATTACTAACTAATTTTAATGAAGTTTAAAATAAAATTATATTAATATTCTTTTTTTTTTATAAAAAAATATACTTTTATGGTTTTCTTTAGTCTCATTTCTTAGAATTGACAATACCGCGAGCGGAGAACATTCTATAAATACCTTAGGTCGATGACATTAGAAAACATACCTTTCTCGACCTTTGGCTAAGGCAGTATAAGTTCTTATCAGTTTAATATCTTATATAAAAAATTAAATTAAATTTTTTATAAGGGAGAGTCTGTTACAGTAGCTTGTGAGTTCTTGAGCATCGCCCTTATATTGCATTACTGCATGGGCCTAGCACACTCTTACCAAGTCCAATTTATGGACCTGGGAGTACTAATTTATATGTATTCATGTATTATATTACATATGTAACACGTGTGTACGATGACTAGTATTAATTATTTATTTATTATAAAATAAAAATCTAATGAATAAAAAAGGATAAAAAAATTAAAAGGATGGGTTTAAAAAATAAATTAAATGGGTTTAGGATGTGTTTAAGATTTATGATTTATAGGACTGATGCATGTGAGGGGGGATCACGTGTATTTGAAATTAATTCTTTTTTTAGCTTTTTTAAAACTAAGTGCGCGGCAAAAGCAAAACAACTAAAATTGGAAAAACAAAAGCAACACGGTCGATTTTACTTGGTTCAGAGCCTTCGGCGACCCATACTCTAAGACCCAGGTCTTCCGGACATTTCTGATGGGTAATCCACTAATCAAATGCTTCTTTACAAAATATAGGTTGGTAACAAGACTACTGACTTTTGAATATGATGTACTGAAAGAAAGAAAAAATAAAACACAACAACTATACGTTACCCAAGTCTAGACTCATTTGAGCATGTAGCGGCATCGTGTCATTCTTGCATCATTGAGGCTTGAATGTAGCAAAGTAGTAGTATACAATCGAAGTAGCTGGATGATCAAGGAAGCATGTAAACAAGTTATATATCAGTTGATTCTTTGTGCTGGCCGAATAGGGCTTCTAAAGGATGTTAAGGGCGCTTCCAACCTCAAAGTTTATCTGGTAAACTTCGACTTCGATCAGCTCTAAAGCCTGTGATCTTTATCCACATGAGGACACCTCTAAGCGCTCCGAGAAGCCTCCAATGCACCTCCTTGCAACTCCGAGGTGCCTTAGACACTTTTCATTCGAGGTTGATTTTTATACTTAACTCCTGCAAAAGCCCGTTAGTCCAAATAACAAATATACCCTGCAAAATAGAGTTGGTACAATAAAATAAGACAACATTATTAATTAGATTTTGTCTTACCAAGATCAGAATCTAGTCATGGTCTCAACTTATACTTCTAAAATGGATTTAAGCTGGCCAACGCCTACAACCCCACTGGTCTAGTCCTTACTGAATCTCTCTCCTCTAGTGCTAGCTTCTACTTACTTGTCAAACATCTGATCCTCCAAACTTATTTGGACTTTCTCTGGTCTTGCATAGTATTTGATCTACTAAGACTTACCTACAACATTGAATTAACATAATAGATATAAAATAGTTAACTAAAATAGTGTTAGTGGTATTAAGAATTCGTTAGTCTGGTCGATTGCGCGTGATTAACCGAAAACCAGTCGGTCATACATGCTTAGAGTTATACTCTTCCAAGACTTTTCATTACCTAAGGTTACCTCCCCTAGGGTTGCCTAGCTTCACTCACTAGGACTTTCATTGTTTGGTTTCACTCACCAAGACTTCTACCATCTAGATTCACTCACTACGACCTACTTCACTCACTAGGACTTCCATTGCCTGACTTCACTCACTAGAACTTTCACCACCTAACTTCACTCTCTATGGTCTGACTTCATTCACCAGGACTTCCACCACCTAGCTTTACTCACTAGGACCTGACTTCACTCACCAGAACTTCTCCTTACCTAGCCTTTAGTTAGAACTAGTGACTTAGTAGACTTTTCACCTACCTAACCTTCGGTTAGGACTTACCCTTGCTAGTCATTTAGTCCTAACTAGACTTCATTCTTCCAAACATCAAGTCTTGTTTGGATAAACCCTTAGTCAACCTGACATGACATTGGTATATTGTCAAACATCGAACCCCTAGAGGTCAATTGCACTGACACCTATTAGCTGTTACAACATGTTTATGGTGAGTTTAAGATTTAAAATTTAGGGTTTACACCATGTAGAATCTACCAAGTAACTGCTACAATGTCTTTAGGGTGAGTTTAGGGTTTAGAATATAGGGTTGTAGCAACTATTAATAGCTTCTACAACTATTTTAAAGTAATTTTGATAAAATTTAAATAATTTTGACAAAGATGGTATATAGTATTTTGATATAATAGTTTCAGAGATATTAAATCCTAAATTCACCCTAAATATGTTATAACAGCTATTAGGTAGTTTTTACATAGCAATTACTGGGTATACACAGTACGAACCATAAATCTTACATTCTAAATTCACCATAAACATATTGTAGTAGCTACTTGGTAGCTTCTACACATTGTAAATCTTAAATTATAAATCTTAAACTCACCCTAAATATGTTATAGTAGTAACTATTTGATATCTTTTACACGTTGTGACAACTACTCAATAATTTTTACACATTGTAAGCCTTAAATTTTAAATCTTAAACTCATTATAAATATGTTGTAGTAATTACTGGAAAGCTTCTACACGTGATAGCAGCTACTGGATAACTTTTACACATTGTAGCAGCTACTAGCTAGTAATTACTACAACAACACAAAACAACACTAAGTGAAGGAATATTTTTTTGGATAAAATAAAGGGCGCTCATTTGACTTTAATTGAAAATGGGGTGTGATTTGACATTTTTATAAATGATGACCCCATTTGATTTTTGCTTAATAAAAATCTCATCAAGGTGAAATAGTTGCCCCGACGGCCCCTCCAGGGTGGCCTTCCCACTGTCTGGAAGTGAGATAAATCATAGAGGATTTTTCCTAACAATAGCAACACATGTAAAGAGAGATTGAGGCACTAGACAGACATTCCACATTCGTTGAAAATCAACCCTAAGTAAATTGATAATAATATTCTTGTATAAACCAACTACGGCAGCCACTAGAACAATAAAAAAAACTCATCGGTGCATCAAGAGGTGGTGTGTGGAGCCTGTGGCTAACAGAACATCCACGCTAACAGAACACAGGCAGCATCAAACAACACAACACCAAATGCATGCATTAAAAGGCACAAGATCGATCTAGTGACATGAAATAACAAAAAGAAATCCAATCTCTGCCATGGAATTAAAAGACTTCAATTCTTTTTCCTCCTTTTCTAACACGTACGGGGACATATATCTACGATCGCAGAATCTGATACCAACTAATTGAACATATTCTAATTCCTTTTACACACGTTATCTTCTCCTGTGGCCTCTCGTTTTGCCTGCAAATGACACATTCCTCAGATTAGTTTACTTCGATTGAGATATGATATCACTGGCAGTCGCCACCCTTCCACTAGATTTCATGAACATTTCAGTTTGCAGGACATCTCTCTGAAATCGAACTGTCCTTCCTGCTTGTACATTTATTTTATCACAAACACTTCCATCAAATGCAAGAGCACAAAACTTGATCAGCAGAAAGAATCATGTGCCATATTCGTTGAATAATTACCAAATCCAAACTGATCAGGTAATTTCATTGATGTGATGTACAAGTTTCATGCTCTGCATGGTTCTCAACATCTCCAGACAATTAAAATATATGCAGATGCAGTTTTTCTGCATTGTTCTCAACATCTTTTATCTACTTGCACCACCAATCTAATCCAATCTCTCTCATGTCTTTTAAATAGCCATCCTTTGTGTCTGCACTTTAAACACCAACCAAGTCAGCTGGTGGCACCTAGAATGGACGGCGGGAAGAAGGGGAGTGTGGAAATCGACATCGGTCCGCCGCCTCCAGTGAAGAACACAGGCGGAGGCAGTAGTACTTCTAGTAATACTTCACCAAGCCAATGGATTTGGAACGTGCTGGAATTTGCCATGGAGGACACCAACAGGGTGACCTTCTCCCTCAAAGTAGGCTTCGCTTGCCTCCTCGTGTCACTGCTCATACTGGTCAGGCATCCCTACGAGTTCTTTGGCGCCAACATTGTTTGGGCCTTACTCACTGTGGCCATCATGTTTGAGTACACCGTTGGTTTGTTAATTTAACCCCAGTAGAGTAATTAAGTTAAATTCATAAGCGAGATTTAATTAATTATTCGTAAAAAAATGTATATATTTTAGGTGCTACATTTAACAGAGGATTCAACAGAGCTCTGGGGAGTTTGTTTGCCGGAATCTTTGCAGTGGTGTCCATGCAAATCGCTGCGTCGAGCGGCAGCATTTTGGCACCTTATATCATTGCTTTCAGTATCTTTCTTGTCGGTAGGCTTCATTTCTTTAACCTTAGATATTGAGTTGATCATTGATCAATATTTGTGAGTGATTATTGGATTAACGAATGCAGGAGCCATCACATCCTTCATGAAGCTGTGGCCATCCTTGGTTCCTTACGAGTATGGCTTTAGGGTCATCCTATTCACATATTGTTTGATCGTCGCCAACGGGAATAATCGAGTGGGAGATGCGATGAGGACCTCCGTCGATCGGCTGTACTCGGTCACGATCGGCGGCGTCGTCACCGTCCTCGTGAACGTTCTCATTTTTCCAATATGGGCTGGCGAGCAGCTGCACAAAGAGCTCATCGAGCACTTCGACTCGGTGGCCGACTCCCTTCAAGGTTAACTACTTTGCTTAAGCATTAATAGCAGTTTCCCAATCATCAATTATATTGTTCTTCTTTCTTTGCGGAAGAATGCGTGAAGAAGTACCTGAACGACGACGGAACCGAGCGGCCGGAATTCTTAAAGACTGTGATGGACGACTTCCACGACGAGCCAGCTTATCGCAAGTGCCGAGCTATTTTGAAATCATCGTCGGCACTTGATTCCTTGGTACCACAGCATCTCCCTTTAATTCCGATAACCTAGCTCGGAGTACAACGTGATGGAATTCATCCCGTTTAAGTGTTTGTAAAAATGTCCATGCAGGCCAGTTCAGCTAAATGGGAGCCACCGCACGGTAGATTCCGGCATTTCTTCTATCCGTGGGCAGAGTACGTAAGTGTCGGCTCTGTTTTACGTCACTGCGCCTATGAAGTCATGGCGATGCATGGATGTTTGCATTCGGAAATACAAGTGGGTGCACTTGAAGCATCATACGATCGATTTCTGTTCAATTTAGATGTTGATGAATATGTGCCTTTTTACAGGCTCCTTATAGTCTACGGTGTGCATTCCGAGCTGACATCCTCGACACAGCCACACGAGCAGCCGAGCTCCTCCGTAGCTTAAGCGAAGACATCTACAACATGAAGCGTCGCCCTCACCCCACGCTTCTCAATCGCGTCCATAATTCCACTGAGCGCCTGCAGCGCTCCATTGACCTCCACTCCTACCTCCTCACTTCCTCTCAGCTCTCCTTAGACAGGGAGGAGGAAGACGGCGATAACGACGACGACGACGACGACGGCCATCTAATTGAAGTCGTGGCGATTAATGTTGGTGCTTTCAAGGAGACGACGGTGACAAAGCAGCACAGGCGGCGACTCCGGTCGTGGCCGTCTGTCGAGGCGGCTGAGCTTGAAGATGGAGCCATCGGCTTGATGCAGAGACGCGCGCTCGAGCGCAGTACTGCTGCTCTGTCCCTCGCTACGTTTACATCATTGCTCGTAGAGTTCGTGGCGCGGCTTGATCACTTGGTGGAAGCGGTTGATAAGCTTGGAAGGTTGGCCAAGTTCAAGCATGAGACCGTGTCATCGTGAGCTAGAGCATTATGTCGGTCTTCACTTATATATTTTTTTTATAAAAAATATTATACACTTAAAGGAGGAATAAATCCTTCAGTTCAATAAGATAATGCAATTAAGAACGAGTTAAATATGTATAATGCTACTAAGCTAAAGTTGGATCATGATGCAAGAGGACCATTATAGAGTACTATCGTCCAGGAGGAGTATCATTACCTTTTCTTCTTCTTCTTTTTCCCTATAAAATAATTTATAAATCGATTTGAATAAAAGGTATAGACTTTTCGTCTCTTTTATTAAAACTTTTATCATAAGATCATCAATAAATACTGAACGTCTAACTTGTCAATGTTGCAAAAACTCAAAATTTTAACTTTGTCCACAACTTAATTTGACTAAAACTAAATATTTCAGTCTAATTACTATCATAGGACCATCAATAATGAACGTTCGATTTAGTTACTTAAATTCTTTAATTTGTAAACTCGTGTTAAAATTCATTGGTAGGATCACTACCCTGAGGGGGCGGTGGGCGATAGTTGCAGCCTAAATTTAATTTTTTTTTTTTAAATATGCATGCAACTTTTTTCTCTATCCTACCTACTGAATATCACTCTCTTCTTTCCTACATGCAAAGTAGTCCTTATTTTTACAAACCAGTATCAAGATGGAGTTGGTCATTAAAGACCAGCTCCAACGTACAGGTGTTTAAAAGCCAACACCAGCACATTGGTATTGATCTTTAGACACCAGTACTAGCACGTTGGAGTTGGTTTCTACAAATCAATGTGGTGCTAATTTGTACATTGAAGTTGGTTTCTACAAATTAGCACCAACATGGTGTTGATTTGTACAAACCAGACCAACAACATTGTTGGTTTGTACAAATCAACACCAACACCACTATTGGTTTGTATAAAAAAGCACAGCAGTTGAAACCACCACCACAGTTGGTTCTGGTTTGTTGAAACCAGTACCACGTTGGTACTGATTTGTACAAACCAACACTAGCACCATTGTTACCAGCACCAAATGTGGTGCTAATTTCAACAAACCAGCACCAAGAACCACTATTGGTTTATACAAACCAGCACTAGTAGTTGAAACTGTTGGGAATCTTGTGGTCGGCTAGAAGGGGGGTTGAATAGATGTTGCCCCCAATTCGATCACTTCCTACGTATTTGTTAATTTGCGTAATGAAAATACAAACTAATATAAATACAAAAACTAATCTAAAGACGAGAAGAGAAATGCAAACCACTACACGTTGTTTAACGTGGTTCGAAAATTAGGGCTCCTACTCCACGGTTGTCCATAAGGTGGACGATCCCTATTCGTCGATGGATTAATCCCCGGCAAACTCCGGCTATCTCAAATCTCCTTGTGGGTGGAGAAACCTCACCACAACAATCACCAAGACCTCTTAGATTACACAAGCACTTGAGAACTAGTTGACTACTAATTAGGTTTTAACCAAGTCTAATTTTGTCACTTTGGCCAGCCCTCACAAGCTCCATCTTATAAAGCTTAGGAAGAAATAGCAAGGTTATTTAACTCTCCAACTAAGCTCATTTAAAATTTGTTTTCCATTAAAGTTATGAATTCTTTTAAAAAATTTGAGTTGGCTGACCCAAATACTATGTCATCTAAGTATACTTGGGCTATGAAAATGTTAGAGTCAATGAGTTTAATAAAAAGTGCAGGGCCAATCTGACCTTCTTTAAATCCTTTCTAATTTAGGAAGTTAGACAGTCTTTCATACCAAGCCCTAGGTGCTTGTTTTGATTCGTATAGTGCCCTTTTTAGTTTAAAAATATAGTTTGGGTATTCTAGGTTTTCAAAACCTGGTGGTTGACCTACATAAACCTCCTCTTTAATTTACCCGTTTAGGAATGTGAATCTAATATCTATTTGATATAACATGAATTCTTTGTGTGTTGCATAGGCTAGCAACATCCTTATGGATTTAAGCCTAACTAACGGGGCATAAGTCTTATCGTAATCAAGTCCTTCAACTTGACTAAACCCTTTAACAACTAGGCGGATTTTGTTTCTTACAATTTCTCCTTTGTCATCTAATTTATCTCTAAAGACTCACTAAGTGCTAATAACTGACTTATGTTTAGGTGGAGGTACTAGATCTCATACTTGGTTTCTTTCAAATTGATCTAACTCCTCTTGCATTGTAATTATCCAATCAGGTTCAGATAATGCATCATCTATGATTTTGGGTTCAATTTTAAATATTAGTGCTATTTGACTTAAGCTCCTAAAAGCTGATTAAGTTTGAACTCTTAACTCAGGATTTCCTATTATTTGTTCAATTGGATGATCAAGGTTTAGTCGTATTATTCTTAGGTTGTTTTTTTCAATTTATTTGTTTTGTGTTAATTGTTCTTCTTCTTCTTGATTTGTTGAATTAGGTTGATTATTAGTTTTATCATTATTAACATTTTCATCAAAAGTGACATTAGTTGTTTCTTCAATTTTTAGAGTGGATTTGTTATAAACTCTATAGGCTCTACTTGTAGATGAATATCCAAGGAAAATTTCTTGTTGGGTTTTTGAAGTAAATTTTTCTAAATAATCTTTAAGGTTCAAAATATGGGCATTACATCCAAATACTTTAAAGTATTTTTATGTTTATATTTTTATTAAAATAAATTTCATATGATGTTTATTTAGAAATTTGTTTATTATAATTCTTTTGGATGTAACAAACCGTATTAATGGCTTCAGCCCAAAAATATTTAGGTAAATCAAATTCATTTAGTATTATTCTTACAGCTTCTTGTAAGGTTCTATTTTTATATTCTACTAGTCTATTTTGTTGTGGAATCTTGGAGCATGAAAACTCATTATGATAACCATTTTCTAGACAAAAGTTTATAAAATTTTGATTTTAAAACTCACCACCATTAACACTTCTAATTTTCTTGATTTTGATTTCTTTTCATTTTCTATTTGTTTGCCAAAATTATTAAATATTTCAAAAATTGTATATTTATGATTTAAGAATTTTACCCAGGTATATTTGGAGTAATCATCGATTATAACTAAGCAGTAAAGATTTCCATTTAGTGATTTAACTCCATGGGAGTCGAATAAGTCTAAGTGTAACAATTCAAGTATTTTATTTGTTTTGTTTTGATTAGTTGGTTTATAAGTTGATTGAATTGATTTTCCTTGCTGACAAGGGTTACAGATTTTATTTTCAAGGATTCCTAATTTTGGTAGACCTTTAACTAAACTATTTTTGTTTAATTTTAACATGAGTGTGAGCTAATCTCCTATGCCACAACCATGTTTCTTCATGTTGTGCCAAAAGACACATGGGTGAGGTGTTTGGTAGATTTAATGAGTAAATATTTTATCTCTAAACTCTTTCAATAATATATTGGTTGAGTTTGTGTAACTTATTTGACATTCAGAAAATAAAAAAATCTTACTTTAAATCCAAAGTCACATAATTGACTTATACTAAGTAAATTATAATAAAAGTGTTCAACAAGCAATACTTTCCTAATTGATATAGTCAACTGTAATTGAATTTCTCCTATGCCAATTATCTTTAGTTTGTCATTATTTTCAAAGGCAACCAATCCTACGTTTTTGAACTTGATACTAGTGAATTTGTGTTGGTCCCCAATCAAATGCCTAGAGCATTCACTGTCCAAAATCTATTTATCCAGAGCTTTGGATTCCTACACATAATGTAGGAGTTAGACCAAAGTCTGATTAATAGAATTCTAAGTTTTAATGTTTCAATTTTGATTAAGTTAATTATTTAGATTTAAAAGTTAAGTTATTAAAATTTCCGTTAAGTATTAAGTCTTAATTAATATTTTAATGTAAGTGTTTGAATTTTAGTTAGCATTAAGTTTTTAAATGAAGTTTTAAATAACCATTAATTAATTTTTAAATTAAGTGTTTAATTAAGTTTTAAATAATTATTAATTAAGTTTTAAATTAAGTTTTTAAATAATTTTGAATTAAGTTTTTAATTAATTTTTGAATTAAGTTTTAAATTAAGTTTTTAATTAAGTTTGTAATTAAGTTTGTAATTAAGTTTTATATTAAGTTTTAAATAAGTTATTAATTAAGTTTTTAATTAAGTTATAAATAATTATTAATTAAGTTTTAAATTAAATGACATCAGTCAGCCATCTCACACACGATGGTGAGACCGAGTGGGTAGGGTTGTGACAATTGTGCACTCTGCCGTCATTGCTCCTAATGAGTGACTGAGTAGACAAGATGTTGTCGGAGTACACCTATCCTCCTACCCCAAACATAGTGGGGGAGCCAAAACTCTCATCTCTTTGTGTCATAGTCAAGAGGAGGGACCCCTGTTCGCTACCACGCTGTAATCACCACTACCCATGAGTGGACCAGCGAAGCCCTGACAGAGCAAACTGCACACACCCTGCCTGATATACCACTAACCCATGAGTGGTTGTGTGTGCATATCATATAACTGGCAATGTGCACAACAACAATTGAGCCGACAATCTCTCAGCATGCAATCATGAAAAATGGTGCATGACACTAAAGCATGTAACTTCTGAAAATACCAGCCTCCTCATAATGTATACCAAAAGAAAAACCGAGTTCATAACAATGACCTAGGTACACATGCCAAATAATAAACCTAGGTACACATGCCAAGTAATAAACCTAAGTACACATGTCAAGTAATAAACCAGGTACTCATGCTAAGTATATCTAGTAGCTAGACCTGTTTTCGGTAATGCATTGTATGTCACTACATAAGTACACATGGCAAGAATCAAGAGGACATAAACATAAATGCATAACAATATGGGCATACTACGGGTATCAAGTAGTGACATACCAAGCAGATAATAACATAACAATTACTACTAGATATAACCTACTACGCATATCAGAATGACAATATCAAAAGAGATAAGTCAAGGTACCCGCCTTTATTTATCGACCGAGATAAACCAGCCCACGTCGAGACGCTCATCTCGAATCCTAGTCCTACAAATCATATGATATACAGTTTAGCTAATCACATATAAAACAATTAGCTAAACCTAAAATCCAATCCTAATTTGATTAGGTAATTTCATTTAATTCCACCTAACAATCCAAATCCAATAGATAATGAGTTCACTCTTAAACCCAATATGTAACTCAATTCAAATCAATTAATCCATAACTAAATCATTCATCCTTTAGACTAATCAATATCAACTTACTATCCATAGCATTCAATTAACTCCATAATAAAAATTAGATTTATTGATCCGCTACACCATTCCAAAATCATTCATGTATAAATCAAACCATAACTTATCCAAATATGAAGTCTCAAACAACCATCTACAGATTTTAGCTGAATTCATGAAATCAACTACATACCCTATAGCCAAGCTTCTCCAATAAGCCCCCACCATTCCGGCAGCCACCCAAAACCTAACAATCAATCAATCCAATCAACAGGTTAATCCAAATCTTATCCTACTTATACAAGCAATTAGGTTTTTTTTCAGAGATCCTGGAACTTTGGAATCAAAGCTTACCCTATGCGGTCAATCCCTCTCCGACAATGGAGTGGCAAGAAGGGCAACACTTGCTTGATCTGCTGACACAACGTAGTTAGAGGGGTAAAGGTACCCAAAAGAGTAAATCTGCCGTGATCGACTCGGTTGATCGTTGGAAATGGTTGCTGCTTAGCCGA
Source organism: Zingiber zerumbet (assembly GCA_037833815.1). Lineage (NCBI taxonomy): Eukaryota > Viridiplantae > Streptophyta > Magnoliopsida > Zingiberales > Zingiberaceae > Zingiber > Zingiber zerumbet. Next base: position 23,648,783 of record JBBMJZ010000122.1, read on the forward strand.
CGATGGCTGGATGATGTCGATGTCGTCGAGATCTGGTGGTGACACACCCGTCGACATGCTGTGGGAGAGGTCGGAGGTGGAGAAAGTGCAAGGATTCAGTTGCTGGTGGTGGATCGATTGCGAGAAAGGGGCAGAAGGGGCTTAGGTTCAGCAGTTGGCCGTAGCTCAATCGCGAGAAGGGAAAGAGAGGAGAAAGGCTCCACGCCACGAGAGGGAGAGGGAGGAGGTAGGCTTGGCATTGGTGCTCACGGTGACGATGATGATGGGAGGCGGTGGTGGATTGGCGTCGTCGAGTGCCGATAAGAAGAGAAGGTGAGGTGGAAATCGAGAATGGAAGGAAAGTCGGCGAAGGAAAGAAAAGAAACAAGGAATAAAAGAAAAAGAAAACCTAGGTTTTAATAGAAAACATAGGTTTATTATCTTGATCAACTCCTAACTTAAATGGAATATCCAAACAAGCTTTCTCTGAGCCCGGTCGTTTCATCCCCTTAAACGTGTTGTAAGGACTCCGTTTAAATTCTAAAAAATTTCTAAAAATTTTAGAAAATTCCATAAAATTAGTTCTCAAATAACCTTATCATTTAATTATTACTTAGGTGCTGTATTTTACAACATTTGTTCTAAATTTCCTTTGTATTTTGATTCCCTCTTCCGAAGATACCGGAAGAGGTTCATAGTGAATTACCCATTGATAGGTCCGCGGGATCTGGGTCTTGGAGTAAGAGTCGCCGAAGGCTCCGAATCAAATAAACCGCTTGCGTTCTTCTTGTGCTTACTTTTCATATTTTTCTTTTCTACTGCGTTCATACTCTGTTTCTTTTAAAACCGAAAAGATAAGATTTTTAAAATCATATGATTCACTCCCTTATCATGTGTCTCAATACAGCAAAGATTTCTTCCCTCTCTTCCTCCTTCCCCTTCCATTTTCTCCTCTCCTCTCATCCCACCTTTAAACTTTGGTTAATTGTTTCTTGAACTTGTAACCTTCTAGTTAAGTTAATGAAGTCAATTTTGGAAGTTTAAAGTTATGAACATTTTTTTTAGTTCTTATTGTTTCATTTAAAACACTTCAGAACTGGAATACCTAAAATATAAAAGTAGTAATAATTAAAATACGACTTAGGAAAGCATCAAAGTAACCAAATGAAAAATTAAAACCTCATCAGAAGAAGTTAACATATAATAATCTTTCATAATGGAAATAATTTGTTAAAGCATAGTCTAAAGTGCACAACACCTATTAACATATAATCTTCTAAGTAGAAGCTCATTTTTTTATTATTTTTTAATAATTCAGGTGTCCAACTTCTCTCAACTAATTTTGAAGATAAACAACTTTCCTTTGAATTCATCTATCGAGTAAATCCAAGTAGTACACTTAGAGGTTGATTTCTACTAGAATTAAACCCTCGTAACCAATTGAACCAATTTATTTTAGAAATTTAGTACAGTTAGTTTAGAAATTTATTTTTTTAAAGAAAATCTATTATTTCAATTTATTTGGTCTCTATTATAAAATTTAAAATTTGATTAAATTGATTAAATCTAACTAGTCAGTAGACAGTCTTCCCCTAATTTGTATATCCAATAAATTTAAAATACAACTTATATACACTCAACTTCCTTAATATCCATTCCTACTTTGATTCAAATTCTGATCTTGTTATTTATTCTCTAAAGTGTTTTATCACCCAGTGAAGCTGAATCTCATATTTATTCTGAACAAAAATGTGTAGAAACAACTCGTTGACATAGGAAAAAGAGGGAGAGGAATATGTATGAAATAACAATTAAATGACTTTGTGATTTAATGCATCCGAGAAGTAATTTCTAATTTGTTCGAGGTTTTTTTTATCTTTCATTTTAAGTTTTGAATGGATTTTTTTTATATGTCAAATTTATGCACTTATATTATTTTTTTTATCTATAATTAAGGTTGAGTAATCGGTTAAAAATCAAACCGACTGAACTAGTAAATCAAAATCAAATTAAATTTTTTGGGACGAATTGAACCCACCCAACTTTATTACTAAAATCAAACAAATTGAATTGATATAAAATCGATTAATCAGGTTGATTGCCAAATTAATCAAACTTTTTTTTAGCCATTAGTTAATTACGTTATGTTATCGTTTTTCTTTTTATCAGTCGATTAGTTGAGTTTAAAATCGGTACTATAGTTAACTGATATCAATTTAATTTAATTAGTTTAATCAAATTCTAAATTTTAAAATCAAGAGATCAAATCGAATAAATTAAAATAACCAAGATTTTTTTTAAATAATCTTTTAAATTAGTCGAATCAAACTCTTAAATTTAATCAATTTGACTGCTTTGTCAAAATTGAGGATTGCGGTATGACAGTTTAATTTATGAAGACGTTGAAGTATAGTTAAATAAATTATAGTCTTGAATGTTGTTAATCCATATTTAGTTTTTAGTTTCTAGTATATTTACCACTTTTGTATAGATTCAACAAATTTTGATTTTTATTAATAAAATTATTCTCTTTTGTATTGATACATGTCCTAGAATTGTTAATTTGTTTTATATCTGACATATTCTTTTGTAGAAAATGTTGAAGAAAAATTTCAAGTCATGTACAAATTACTATACTTTGACAAACTGAGCAGACATGCTGAAGACCAAAAGAAAGCAATATAACGAAGAAAAAAAATTACACCTAGGGGTGAATAAAATGTCAATTCACTGAAAAAATTAAATTTTGAGAGCCGAATTATTACAATAAATTATTTTCATCATAATTTTACGATAAATTTAGCAACGAAAATTTAAATCGTCACTAATTTAATATTAAATCTGATCTGTAATCGAATCTATTTATTTTAGAAATTCATTTCGGTGAATTTCTAAAGTTAATTGAAATTTTGATTTATTTAGTTCAACTTTAGTTATAAAATTTAAAATTTGATTAAATTGATTACATCACATGGTAAGGATGAAGATGAACCTCATATTGCTGTTTAAGAAAGACGTATAGAAATAATCGGTGAAATAGAAAAAGTCAGAGGAAGAGGAAGAGGAAGAGGAATGAGTATGAAGTACCAAATGAATACCTTTGAGATCTAATGGATTGGTATTGAGAAGTAATTTACTTAGTTGGTGCCTTTGTGTTATCTTTCATCTTATGTTCTCATTGGATATTTTCAATATTCTAGATTTATACACTAATACTATTTTTTTGGACTTATAATGAGGATTGCATAATCAGTTAAAAATTAAATAAATTGAAATCGAACTAATGAATTTTTTGGACGAACCGACTGAACTTTGCTATTAAAATTGAATGAATCGAACCAAAAAAAAAACTGGTTAATTCAATCGATAAGGTTACCAAATTAACCGAACTTTTCTTAGCAATTAGTCAACAATTGGATAGTTGAGTTCGTTCTGCTATGTAATTTTTTTTTTATCAGATGATCAATTGAGTTGCAAATCAGTACAATAGTTGACTGCTCACAACATAGCAGTCAGTTGATATTATTTAATTTAATCAGTTTGAGTACGTAAATTCTAAATTTTAAAATCAAAATTGAATCGAATAAATCAAAATAACTAAAATTTAACAAATTAAATTTTTTAATTAACTGGACTTTCAAATTCATTCGATCGGTTATTACGATTTAATTGATATTTTGCTCACCACCCCTACTAGAATATGCAGTTTTAGATTGCTTTATCAAAATTGAGGATTGTGGCTATGATAAATTTAATTTACGAAGACATGAAAGTGTAGTTTAATCAATTCCAATTGTGAATCCATATTTAGTATTTGGGTTCCTGTACATTTACTACTCATCACTTTTGTATAGATTAAACAAATTTAGTACCCAAATACGGAGAGCTCAAGTGGTCCATGTGCCAAGTGACTCGAGTACCCAAATGCCTGAGGGCTTAAGTGCTCAAATACTCAAGCGGGTAGAGTTCTCGAGTTTACAGCTAACTATGATCTGAGTGCTCGAGTATAGAGTTGTCAAGTGGAAGTGCTTGAGTGGGCTGATCCACAGAGTGCCCAAGCACGAGAGCCAGATTTGTAAGTCCCCATGGCGTAGTACAAATTGAGAGTGTATGGTTCTGTAACCGAAAGATCCAGGGGTTGATCCTCAGGGTGTCACTGTCATGCATGGTTAACGTCTCCGCCATACACCTTCCATCTGTGTACCTACATTTACCTCCCTCCATATCCGTGGGACCGGCTCTAGGGGGGCCGTTGATGTGGCGGTTCCACACGAGAGCTAGATTTATGAAGTGTTAAATGTCAACTGTTGAGTTTGAATGTTAACTATCGAGTGGTCATGTGCGAAGGACAAGCGCTTGAGTTCGAGAGCCAAGCACCTTGAGAGCGGAATTCCTAGGTGTCGAGTGTCATACCAATCGACTGTCAACTACTAGTTGCCCGATTGTTTATTGGGACCCGACTATGAGTGGGTATATGCGTTGAGCGTTGTTAAAGTTGATATATGTTGATTAGTGAGTAGGCGCAGCGTGCTTAGTTAGACGCCTGAAGCGAATATATGACTCATTTCTTTTGACTATATTATGTTGGACCCCGTGGTTGTTTTGATGTGATCAATCAAGTTATGTTAGGTCCTGTTTGGTTTTGATCCCTGTGTCTAAGTGTGCAGGAGCTTAGAAACGCAGGAAGTTGAGCGGAAGACGTAACAGGCGAGAAGGACGACACGAGAAGGGAGCTGACGGGTTCGGTGCGTCAGAGAGACGGAAGAGCTGCGGAAGAGTACACCGGTGGACGAGAAGAATGTAACACCCATAAATTTTCTTCTCTATCAAAAGAGCAAAAATAAATAGGAGACGATTAAAAAAATAAAAATAGATTTATAAATAGCCTTGGGTAAGGATTGAACCCAAGACCTTTCGTTTATGATTGGTTAAAGTTGTCATTAGGTTGTGGTAAAGCATCACATTGACAATAGGAACAATTGATTATAAGTAGATTTTTGGGTAAAAAGATGCTTCAACTTCCACTTAGTATAAAAGGGAAAGGGAGAGATGAAAACCTAACTTACATCTCCCCTTCTCCTCTTCTTGCCCTATACGAATTTCTCCTTTCTCCTTTCTTATTTCGGTCAAGAAGCCTAGGGCTCCAAGCCTCAAAGCTTTACAAGGGGGAGAATCTAAGGGAAGGTTTCTCCCAAGGATGTGGTACGCTCGGGAAAGGTGTCTTGGAGATTAGGCGTATAAGAGAGGTTGTCTTCCCTACATCTAGAATAGTAAGATCCAGATCTAGTGAAAGCATGTAAGTATAACTCACCTGCAGTATAAGTTGTTTTGATTATGCATGAAGGAACCCTTTTGTTGTTGGTTTGAATGGTTGTATGCATGATTAGGAGATGTGCATGTTAAAGAAGAAATAAAGCATGATATGTAAAGATGTCCCTCAAAGTTTTGAGATTAAGAGCAGATTTAAAGTATCTTGAATTGCTTCCCATGTAGTTTGGGGTTAAGAGGCATATTCAAGTGCTTTAAAATGTTTCCCTATAAGTGTGGGGGATTAAGCGCACATAAGGTGCTTGATTAAATGTCAAGTAAGAGTAAGGCATAAGAAAGCAATAATTAAAGAAAGTATTTTACTTTAAAATGGTATGTACTAGACACAAGGTTCATGGGTGGGTTCCTAGATCGCCCCTAGGCCCCTAGATCACCTAGTAGTACCTTAATGAGTTCAGGATTAGCTACATTAAATCTTATTAAGGATGCACGCAAAGTGGTACATTGTCGGGTCCAAGAAAATTGATTATTATTTTCACTAGTTACGTGATATAAAGTTTTCAAACTTCATTGTTCGTCTTAGTGAAAATCTCTTATGGTTGAGAACTTGAGTTATGAAGTGTAGTATTGACGAACTCTATAATATGCCTAGATTTCTGCACTCATTTTCTTACATTACTAACATAGTTTGAGTTGATGTTTTGTATGATCAATCTATTTTAAAATGCATGCCATGTACAGATTTTCAAACTATATGTTTTAGTGCGAGTTTTGTGTTTTTCCCAAGTAGTTTTGAAAAACATGTTTCCCTTTTTAATGCATTGTTTTATGAGTAGATGATACTTGCTAAGCATCTACTTATAGTTTTGCATTTCCTTATACTACAGATAAAGGTAAAGGAAAGCTCGAGTAAGAGGGGGCAGCAGGAGCAGTACTTGGTGATGAGTGTGTGTGACGGAACCGTGGAGGAAGATTCTGGAACTTGTTAGTGCAAAGAAATGTGTTAAACTGGTTTTAGTGTAGTTTTCTACCTTTTGACTATGCAAGTAATACCACTAAGAATTTCTTATGACGAAT
>JBBMJZ010000122.1:23720250-23732545 GCA_037833815.1 Zingiber zerumbet
TTATACTCATTTTTAGACTATTTATACCGAAAAATATGAGGGTTAATTTCGATAGAAAATATACTCGATCCTAGTATTGAGTACTGGATTCTAGTGTAAAGTGCTAAATTTAACAGGAATTATACTCATTTTTAGACTTTTTACACCTAAAAAATATGAGGGGCAATTTTGATAAAAAAAAATACACTCGATTCTAGTATAAAGTGCTGACTTTAAGAACAATTATACTCATTTTTTGACTTTTTGTACCTAAAAAAATCTGCGGGACAATTTAGGTAACAATATTTGCATGAGGGAGTTGAAATAAGTAATACTTTGCATGTAGGGAGTGAAAATAAAATTTTTTGTGATTGGAGACTGCATGCAAAAATGTGATTATGATTAGGGATTTTTTTCTACTTTACCGTAATTTTAATTTTAAAAATTTTAATTTCATTAAAAAAATTATAAAAACTATACGATGATCAATTTTTGTTAAAAAAAAATTATAATAAAAAAAATTGTTTGTTCACTTACCATCAGACCTAAGACATGTTGGATAATCTACCGGAGATTTTTTATGAAATTAGCTTAGCGGGCAGAGTGGGCAAAGTGGTCGAGAGGGCAGATCAGCTGAGTGGGCAAATCAGGCCATGAGGCAGAGCAACCAAATGGACAGATCGGCTGAGCCGGGAGTGCCTGATCAGGCTGAGTGGTCGACCGGGCTACGTAGTTAACCATACTGAGTAGCAGATCAGACAGAGCCGACTGAGTGACATAACTGACTGAGCGATAGAACCGACCAAGCGGTAGAGCAAACTAGAGGCAGGGCGACCTAAAGGCAGATCAGTCGACTAGGTAGAGCAAACCGAGGCCTGTGATGAGCGTAGTTTCCTTGAAATAACTTCGCCCCACCTTCGGTTGTACTTCGAGGTTTTCTCAGGTCGCATGTTTCCTAAGATACAAATGTTAACTATGATTCCACCAAGTACTGGTAGCCGATCAAGAATTCAGCGCTAGTCAACTTGGTCCAGTACAATCCAGAGCCTTAGATTTGCACCCATGCACACTCACGCATGATAGAGAGCCTCTCCCATGCTTTTGTTCACATCATTAATGCATGTGAATCAATATAAACCAACCAATATGTTTTGAAACTCCCAATGTGGGATCAACTTCTTTCATCTTCCATTCTTCTCCATTCACATATATCTAACAAGGGCGCCCCCACGGGCTGGATCAGCTGGAAGGGTGCCTGACGCTTGCAACGGAGGTTCAGGGGTTGAGGGTCACTAGTTGCACACCAGCGTAAAACCTCAGTCTGCTGCACTTTAAATTCCACTCGACCCCCAGTCACCCCTCCTGCCCAGCTTAACCGTGATTTACCCCTTCTGGATATCTGTGGGGCCGGACCCAGGGGGCCGCTAAGGTGACGATTCCACCTTTTGCAACATATATCTAACAAGGGTATCTTCAATTGTAATTCTAAATGAGTTTTTTTATGCCATATAAAAAACATAAAAATTTACTATTCTCTCACCTATTAAGAAATTCTCTAAATAATTTTATGGCCATATATTATCAAATCATATATTTTTATTTCGAATGATCCCATCTATATTATTAATTTTGAAAACAATAAATTAAAAATTTACTATTACTCAATAACTAAAAACCTTAAATTTCACATCTTGTAACTTTTTTGTTCAATTTTTTTTAACCTAACAAATCTCTCAAAAATGGGGATGTCTCAAGTCCCGAGCAGTTAAAATTAATTATTAGAGCATCTATATTAACTTCTCTAAACATAGAATTTATCTTAAATTTTATATTTTATATAAAAAACTTTTACACCAGCTATTCCTATTTATTTCATAAGAGCAACCATATAGCTACCATATCCAAAAATTATACCCTAAATTTTACCTAGGGCAGCTAAAATTTGTTTACATTAATTACCCCTATTCATTCCTTAAATTTTACATTTATGAATAGTAATTCATTATCTAAGTAATATAGAGAAGAGAGAAAAAAAGAAAAATGAATATATGGTGCAGTAAAAAATGGATATCTAAATTTAATAAAGTAATTTTTTATCCTAAATTATACATTTTGGATAAGGAAACTGTTGTGAATGTTCTAAATTTAGATTTCATAAATAATAGTTATTTAAATTTATAGAATGAAATTTATTTTTAAATATTAAAATATGATTTAACTTGATAGGGAGAAAAATTAATTTAAAAAATAATTAAAGATAGTAAAACTTTTAAGTTAATTAATATAATATATAGTAAAAATTGACCATCTAAGTTTAATAAAGTTAAACGGTCGATATGGTTAAATGGAAAAGGCATAGCAAACCTCAGTTTAGCAGTGGACCGGGAATTCCATGCTCCCTACCTATTTAATAGATGGGGGTTATTAAATCCCTCCGATCACTAAAAACGGATTAGAGGATCATGCTCCTCAAAAACATAGGCAGTGCGGCTTGATGATTTCCATCTTACCCTTTCCCTTACCCTAGCGCGCCACACCTTTCGTTTGTCTCACGCACGAGGTTCTCTTCTCCATCTCTTTTTCCAACCGATCGCCGCCTCGAGACTTCACGCGACGCAAGCCGTCTGCCGAACTACCACCTCGGCATCTGTCATCTCTCACCGTCTCACGCAGACAGGCGGTTTCTCTTCTCCATCCCATTCGAAGCCCACCTCGGCGCCTGACGTGACGCTAGCCGTCGGACTATCACCTTCGGCATCTCTCACATCTCACCGTCTTCAGGTTATTTGTCTGATACCTATCTTTTTGTGCGTTGTTTCTTTGTCCACGCTTAAATATTAGTTCTCAAGGTTGCTGATAAGCCATCTTCCCGATCTCTAAACACAACGCTACTCTGCTGAAAACTGTTACAAAGATGTCCAAGTAATGCAAACATACAAGCCAAGTCGTTGATGTTTCTTCCCAGATTTACTTCGTTTTCCTCACTGAACTATTGGATTAGTTCTTGGGTAGTCCTCGACTGTGAGAATATCTAGCATCCCATCTCAGTATTTTGGTTGCAGAGATCACTAACGACGTTGACTGCTTCCTGGGAGAGTATAGGCGCGGATTTTTTTTTTTTCCATTGTTGTGGTGTTGTGGTAGTCGTTCTCAATTTGGGGTAGCAGGTGAAAGAATATTCCAGCATTCCGTCGTTTCATGGTGAGAATTCTATGTCCTCTAGGTGAGTGTCTCGTGATGAATCTCTTTTCCTTTCCTTGTGTAAGAGTGTCCGTTAAGTATGGTTGTACATGTTTTGATTTTAGGACAACTTTTTTGTTTACATTCTATTATATTAGCCGTGAGCTAGGGTGATCTTGGGAGTCAATCTAACTTTTGATCGCTGTAATTTGAGATTGAGGTAATTTCTTGCTGCTATCATCTTTGTTTTTCTAGTGTCAAACCGCGTCTAGGTCATAGTGATGATTCTTAATCTTACAGATTGGATTCTGGAGGTGTTTTAGGGGTGTTTTGTGGAATCCAACCTTTGCCAGATTCGAGGATCTTTAGGGTGGATGCTCATTGCTTATTTCCTCATACAACATTCATTGTGCACGACTAATAATTCGATATTATTTAATTCTAAGATTATAAGACATGACCTGTTCTGGAAAGGGATTTAAGATGATCCTCTAAAGATTGAAAAAGGGGGAACACATGATTAAAGAGAGGGCTACACATGGGAGTATGCTAATTGATCAATTTATTCTTTAACTTATTGATATATCTATACTGGGGAGTCATACATTCAATTATAATTGTGAGAGGGGCTTATTTTCAGAGATAATTTACATGACTCATGTCCCATGATATTTGATCTTTACATTGGTTTATCTTTTCAAATTGAATTTTGGTTGCAATCTCTGTGGACGCTTGTTTATATCTGGTATGAACTTTTCGTAAAGGTTATCATAATGAATTGGTTAAGTAGTGTAATACGAGTAATGAGAACCTAGGTTTTGCCTAATGAAGAAATGATTTTTGGAAGAGTGATGATCAAAGAATAACATGACCTGAACATAAAGTGGAATGGTAAAACTATACCACATAATGGTTGTTTTTCCAGGCATAATAAATTTTCAAAGTGAGGTTATAAATTATATATATGGTGAAGGACAAGAATAGAAAGTTTAAACATGTGAGTTTGACTAGATCATGCTAACCTATTTGTAGATTGCAAACTGAAAATAGACATACTGTTGTTAAGTGGATCTTAGTGTTTGTGTTGCGGCGTCACTGTTGGTTTGTCTTTATTTTGTCTGTATTTGTTTCATATTTCTACTCAGTTTTCTGATTTCCTTGCTTTACCTCCAATTTAAAGATCATATCTGAGATGGAATTTGAAAAATATTTATAAATTATGGTATTTTATTTGTTTATCTTTTTGTAAAAGAATTGGTTGTTTTCTTATATTTAAGCTATTTTTTAGGTGTAATTAAAAAAATAATTTTTGATTTGTGTAACCATTTTTCTCTCAGATTTGGAAAATTTAGAAATTATTTCTAAGAGAATTGAGAGGCTTCAATTAAGATTTTTTTTTTTAACAAAGTATATTAAAATAAATAAAAAGAAAGAGAGACAAGTAATCTAACATACATTCTATTAAATGTTCGAATTAGCTTTTTGAAGAAGTGAATGACTATCTCAAGTGGGACGAACAGATTGACTTCTGCAAAATGCTGGTTGAGACTCATGGTTGGTGTTCACAATCTTTGATCATGAAAGCTAAGTAGAACTATTCTTTTTTCCTAATTTCCTTGTTTGTGTTTTGCTTTCTGGACTAGTGTTGGAGTGGCTTCAAACCATACAGCACAAATGCGACTAAAGGGTCAATTGATGGAATTAAGGATATAGTTGCTGTTGCTTCAGGCAAAGGTGGAGTTGGGAAGTCCACCACTGCAGGTCTAGTTCTTTCATTTCACCAGATTTATCTCTTTTTTCTTGGGTTTGATTAGAATCAGTTTACAGTTTAGGAACAAGAACTACATAGTTCTTAATGCTATATTCTTGTTAAACTAAGGTACTGAGTGCCTTTTGTATTTGAGGAAAAAGTTTATCTTTTCATTAGGAGGTTGCAGATGGTTTTGCTTCTTGCTAAGAATTTAGTGCAAGAATTCAGAATAACTTTGTCAGTTAAGTTCTAACCCATCTAAGGTTATGATTCTTATCTCTGATGTGATATTTAACTCGTAGCAACATAATGTCGAAGGTTTGCTCTGCTGATGGCTTTGAGTTCTTTCCCTGGTTCTTTCTTACTATTGACTCTACCATCATAAATCTTGATAACTTTCTTCTTTTTGAATTAAGCGTACTCAGAGTAGGGTGAGCATCTCTGTGCAGCATAAGGGAAGAGCAAAATGGAAGGAGTAAGATTCATGTAGCCAGCTTTGCTTGACAATGAATGTGATAATATTATGGATTGTCAATATATATATAATGCAGAAAAGTGATATCATTGTTGCACAATAAAGTTATGAGTGCACTTGGTGACTAATCCATTTCGCAATTGAGGCAGTTGACGATGTGCAAACACCAAGCGTGAATGGATCCATATATGGATCATCTGAATCCAGTATGGTAACTGAGGTAGGGATAAAGGTGAGTTGTTTTTAAAACTCTGACTTCAAATTTCAAGATCATCTCTGATCTCAGTAAAAGAAACAAGTTGCAGAATCATGCAAGTGGAAACCTTCAGAGGGGTTAGGACAATGCCTTGTGACTGCTATATTGGAGGGTGTATGTTATCTTGCATCTGGTGGGCGAAGGAAGAATTTCTGAGCAGGAAGATTTGGCCATGCTCACGACCATGGGCAATAAAGATAATTTAAAACTAGAAATGCAAAATAAGGCTGCCTGATGTTCCTCCTTTGACAAACACTAAAATTGCTGTTTTTACTATAGCTGGAAAAAAGATGTACATGTAGAGGTGAAGAAATGTACATGTCATGTGAAGCAAAGAAAATAGGTGGAGATGGAGAAGACAGTAGATTGAGGTGGAGAAAAATCATTGTAGCAAACATAAATCACATTCTATTTGGTGTCGACAGGAGCTGTGGAGCAGACAAACAATGCCAGACTTCTGTTTGGCGAGAGCAGGAGTTGTGGAGAACAGAAAAACATGTAGAGGTGAGACGATTTGAGAATTAGTAGCGCAAAGCAATTAGGTGAAGAATATTTCTTCTAAGGAAACCATATATTTCTTTGAAGGAAGCAGGTGAACAAGGTTGAGTATTAATTGCCTTCAGTTTAGAAAGCAGTATGAAAACTTATCCACATTTCTTAGTCAATCAACTCCAATTTGATGAGAACTGTGTGCTTGAGGTCAATAAGTTGTATTCACACCTCAACAGTCTCTTGAAGTCGACCAATTGTATGCAAAACCTTCACAGCCTCTACACTGCAACTGTTTCAAGATGTAATGAAGCTAAGATTTGAGCTTCTTCCTATGCCCAATACCATTCCCGCTGCTCCTCCAAGCTCTCACAAGTGTCATGGTAGACCCTCTCAGAGTAGACAGTGGTGGTAGCCTAAGTTGTTTCTTCTTGTCACTCACTCGCTCTCCTCCACCACCAACTCTACTAATGTTCCTTCCTGTTGGTGCCAGTAATGAGACTTCTTCGACTCATACATGTGCTAAGCCAATCTCTCTGGTTCAACCATGTGAGCTGCATCCAGATTGCTATTGCTGGCATCAACCAAAGTTGCTTCGGTTTGCGCCATACAGTCATCTTTTACAATCCCTGCCACCTTCATTACCCCAACAATCTTCTTGGGTGTTGTTGATGCTGACAGATTCAACATGACTAATTTGTTCAGGGTATCCTGTGCACATATTACCTTTTAATGCAATGTCCGGTTTGGTGTTGGCAGCTTCTCTACTGGTCGTTCATTTAAAGCATGGTTTCACAGAAGAAGGGTGGCTTCTTTAAAGACATGACATCCTATGGGCTGTTAAAATCCACAGTCATTATAAATAATGCATTGTGTTCTTTGCATAAAATATTTTCTATGACAAATTATGAAGTGAATGGATTTATTGCTGTACATTTTTTTTTTTTGGATATATGTTAGCCATATTTGTCAATATAATTACCTTTTAGAATACCAATTAGATTTGCCACTGCTTGCAGCATATGTGCTAATCAAGTTTATACCACATGCATGTGCCTTTAAGACCTTGACACAAATATTACTTTCTAATTTGAAAATATAATGTCAACAAATAACACATAAAACTTAAATGAACGAACTTGAGCTATGTATGAGACTTCAAAGGAACTTATTTAAATAAACCACTGTACAAATCAACCACTAAGATTACCTACAATTTATATTTTCTAGAAAAGATTCTATGATCCAACTTCTTGCACAGAAGTCAAAAAGTACCCCAGCCTTGAGTATAGCTTAAGAATGTTAGTATGCCAATCTAATGAAATGCAATTTCTCCTACTTCTCTCACTTAATACTATTTATTCCTGTAAATTGTAATCACCATAATCCTAGAGCATAAGAAGTTTCTTTTGCTAAAGTTGCTTTTACATTGGTTGAAGTCATGCCTCTCGGTAATATTATTTTCACTATCATTTTGAACTGAAGACAATTTAGTTAGTCATGTTTCAAACTGTCTATATGCACTCATCTGTTTTATCAATTTCATGTTTGAAATAACATATATGTTTAATGTTCATGTTGTTTAGATGTTCATTCTTAGGAATAGTGAAGAACTGCCCCTGATTTTCACTTTTACAGTTAACTTGGCGGTTGTACTTGCCAATACGTTTCAACTCAAGGTTGGTCTACTAGATGCTGACATATACGGGCCATCCATCCCTACAATGATGAATCTCCAAGTAAAGCCAGAAGTGAGAACAGGTGTTATTCTTTTTACATACCTTTGATAGCTTAGACACTTAAAAAAACCCTCAAAATTTCTATTTTCTTTGAAATAAATCTTGTGCTATATAGTCATATGTTTACTTACCAAAATATTGTCATAGCTAGTATTGACTACAAGAAATAAGGAGCAGGTTTACTTAGTTCATTGATTTATAGGCTGGATGTGAACAAGTTATTTGTAAAGAACATTGGTCATGATTGCTTGTCTTGTGCAGGCTCCTTTGGTTTAATACAACTTAAGTGATCATTTTCTTCTTCTTGTTTTTGCTACGAGGCAAATATAGATTATATGCTGTGATACTTGGACCTAGTGAAACCTCCTCTTGCACCCGTCTCGAGATGACATGACATGAGCACAGATATAAAATTGAATTTGAAGAGCCAGATGGTTTTCTCAGATGGATTTAGCAAAAGAAGAATGGGTAGCGGGGTAGAAAATAGGAAGACTAAGGAGAGTAGGCGCTAGAAAAGAGAGGATGAAGTGGAGAAGACTTAATTATGTTGCCATGTCTAGTAGGGAGAAGTTCCACTCTCGTTATTGCTTGAACTCTGGGATTCAAGAAGGGAGGTTCTGGAGATCTCCTTCTCGGCATGACTCAGAGGAGGTTGCTGTGCGGGCAATACAGAGAGGAGGAAAGGTAAGGGAGTGGATTTCATGATTTGGAAAAAATGGAGCAATATAGATTCATGACCGATTCAGCTAAAAAACTCTTGATTCTGTGGCACTAAAGAGTCCAAATTGAACTCCAAGTTTCAACTACTCCAAGCGTAATTCTACATTTTAGGGATCCACTGCTAAATTTAGACCAAAGTCAAGTCCAATTAGTAACAAATCAGCCCCTGTAATAACTTGGATCGAGCACTGATTTGACTAAATAAAAACATTTAATCCTTAAATAGGTAAAATTGAAATCATGAAATAACAATATATTAATCTTGACCTATTAAAATGTTTACCTATGTTGAAGATTTGGACATTTTTCTGCTGCTTCTCCATGTCCTCATTTTGGAAAAATCATTTATTTGATGTCTACATCCATGTCTACGTTAGATAATCATATCTGAGTTTAACATAGATTTTAGTATTGATGATGTCTCGAATTAGTTTTTATCTGCTGATGCATGATTGAATTTTTGTGAATACATGCTTTATATTTTATAATGTTACATATACGTGTCACAAAATTGAGCCTAGAGGTTTATGCTTTTGGGAAAAAAGGATACATATTTGCAGTTCTAGACCTAAATTGTTTAACCATTGTGAGATGTTGTCAATGTATCAACCGTCTATTGGATTCCCTTTCTCACTTACATTGCATCCATGTGCCTACTTTTGTTTGTTCCTAAGCTCTTTGGGCATATGTATTCCTATCTGGCACCAGGCCATTTAACAAACATAATAATCCAACAGTATCTCAACGAATGCATTTCTGCAGAACCATTTACTGCCAGTCGTCTAATCTATACCTCTTTTATGCACCTTGCAAATCTTTTGGTACTTCATTTTTATTCTCTTTCAGCAACTAAACATCTTTTTGCAGATATGAAAATGATTCCTATTGAGAATCATAAAGTCCGGTGCATGTCCATTGGTTTTCTTGTTGAAAAAGATGCCCCGATTGTTTGGAGAGGTCCTATGGTTTGTTGTTCTATCTGACAGCTTTTTTGTGCCCTACTGTGTTTTCTATATGTTCCTATGGTAGTTGGCAGACCTTTGATCTATATGGGCCATATGTTCTCATACAACATGAATTATTCAGTTAAAGGTGAAATAAAGAAAATCTAACTACTATATTAATAGCTATCACTTGGCTTGTTCTCAAATCTACTCACTTGGTCAAATCTTGATGATTTGAATCTGTTGATTTGTTTAATCAATAATTGATTGGGTAGATCGAAGTTGATTATTTTTCATCAGTGTTGTTCTGTTTAATCCAGGTTGATGTTCTAATTGAATATAAGATGGTTGACTGAATCAAATGCAACAGCCTTATCTCACCCACACCTTTTCTTATAATTACATATACACTAATATGATTCTAGTCTGATGCAAGCTAGTTTGTTGAGAATACTATTATGGATAGGTTTCTTTGAGGAAAATGTTCAATTACTCATTGTACCTTTTCTTGTCATATAATGGTTGCTTTTGTTTTTTCAATGACCTTACTTGATTTGTCTCTCTCTCTCTCTTTTGGTTAAGCGAACTTGAAATGGAAAGGGTCGATGAATATGTGAAAATTTTCTCATTTCATTCTGTACTTTCCTTGTGTTAAGGCTTCTTTTCTCTGACATTCGGCTAAATCTAACTCTAGGTAATGAGTGCTCTTGAGAAAATGACCAGAGGAGTTGCTTGGGGAGATCTTGATCTCCTCATTGTTGACATGCCTCCAGGAACAGGAGATGCTCAGCTGTCTATTTCCCAAAGACTGCAATTGTCTGGTACCTAAATTGAATGCTTGACATCTTAAAGAGCTAATGTATTTGTCTTTTGAAAATGACACTCCTGTTTTATATTACTGGGCTGCATTAGTGATGCTGGCAGAATTCAAACAAACACTTCTGCCATATATAATCAATTGTATCTAAAATTTCGATGCTGTAAAACTATGAATATTCATTGTTTATACAAGAAGTTACATGAATAGAGATGCTTTGTAGGGCATTTTTTATCTAAAAATTATACCATTGTTCTTATCATGAAATTCCTAATCACACCCTCATTTCATCTGCATTACTTCATTATATTCAAGCTAGAGGTTGGATTCATCATTCCATTTTTTAGTTGAGTGTACTTTATTCAATCGATTTGATTATGACTTATTTATAGGCTTAGTTCCATTTGCTATCCTCATAGCGGTTCATCTAAATTGCATATTGGACACCCTAGACTACATATTGGCCTCATATGGTGTTTCATATAGCATATGCACTATAGTGAAACATTGCATATAGTTACGTAACCATATAACATCTATTAGACATAACTGTGATAGATAAAATGAGTGAAAGTAGATTACTATGAGATGGGCTTGTTCAAAGATGCCATTAGTATGTTACATAAATCAATTATGCCTTGTATATTTGGAGGAGAGAAAGGAAATGATTTGGATCTGAGTAAAAAACAATAGAAAGAAATTGAGAAATCATTTCCTTCATTGGCGTGCTTACTCAAGGGGTTGCCCCCACGGACTTAGCCGAGTTAGTACTCGGGTGGCAGAGTTGCTTCATTGGGTAAGGGTCGATTCCCATAAGGTTCATTGTCCTGAAAATTAAATGCCCGCCCACCTAGGAGGCCACTCAGTATTGTGATTTACCTCGCTTTATCTCCTTGTGGGGCTGACGATGAGGGGCGCTCGGGGTGAGCAAAATTACCTTTTTTTCTTTAGTGTTTACTCGAGGGGAAGTTTAAACCATAGTTTAAAATACCGAGCCATTTTGCATGATACACGATTTTTATTGTTATGACTCAGGACTCGCGCATGAGAATTTTGCATGCGTCATCGCGTGCGTCTTCACGTGCGTCTTATTGCGGCACAGTACGCGACAGAAGGAATCGATTTGATTCCTTTTGTCAATCACGAGATCACGTTAATCATGAAAAAAAAGCTATATAAATGATGAAGACTCCCCTTGAAGCATTAGCGAGGGCAATTAGCTAGAGATTAGGTTAGTGAAGGCGATCGACAAAGGCAACCTGCGAGAGTTTAGTAGTGGTGGTGGATCACCCTTCTTTGGATAGTTAGGTACCATAGTAAATTTTAAATTTAAGTAGAGAAGAGATGCTGGCAGTTGGAATCGTGAGTAGAGGAGGGCGGCGAAGTCGGAATTGACGGAAGCGAAATCGTGATTCACAAGTGAATAGGGTTTTATTAAAAATTCAATATAACGCTTTTAATATATAATGTATTATTTAATATATATAATTTTTAATTAACAATTAATTATTATATAAACAAGAATTATCTATAAATATTATATAAATTAATAAATTATTAATTAACTCATAATTAGTAATATAATTATAATATTTATTAATTAAAATTTTAGGGTTCGTTAAAGGATAAAGTTGTAGGAGTAGTTAGAAAAGAGGATCAAATTATAACCCTTAAAATAATAGTGGCGAAAGAAACTATGAATATAATTATCATATATACATCGCAAGTAGGATTAGATGAAGCTACCAAATTAAGGTTTTGGGATGACTTAGATGAAGTTTATAAAATATTTTGCAAAATGAAATGATTTTAATAAGAGGTGATCTAATGAGCATAGTAAAAAATGAGGAATATGAGAGGGTACATAGGGTTATGGATTTGGAACGAGAAATGAAGAAAGCAAAATTATATTAAATTTTGCGATAGCATAAGATCTTATATTATCT
>JBBMJZ010000122.1:23747937-23758151 GCA_037833815.1 Zingiber zerumbet
GTAAACGATCTGCCTCTTTCTTTCTTTAATTAAGTTTCTTTTATGCAAGTATTTCTTAATTTAGGTTGACAAGATGAGAAATGTTTTATTATTATTTCAGGCTATTCACCCCCTTCTAGCTGGTTGACAAGGGACTAACAATTGGTATCAGAGCAAAGATGCTTCAGAAGGACTAACCGTCGCCCGAAGCAAAATCAATGGCCGGACCAAGCTTCATCCCACCAAAGTTCGAGGGAGAGTTCGCACATTGGAAACGCCAAATAGAGGTATTCCTAAAACTGACTTTGAAATTCTTTTAATAATTAAGTATGATTTTGCAGTTCCAAAAGATCAACAAGGCATAGAGAAAGAAGAATACCTTTAGACGAAAAAGGAGCAAAGCGATTTTGTAGCCAATAGCAGAGCGGAATATCACCTTTTAAGTGTATCACCACTTCAAGAAGTAAATTGCATCGGAAGCTACACATCGGTAGATTCCTAGAACTCCACAAAGGGGCATCCGAAGCGAAACTCGCACTACGGGATATTCTTCGGAACAAGTTGATGAACATTAGTCTAGAAAAAGGTGAGAAGGTAACCGAATTGCACACGAAGATCAAGGAGTTGATCACTGGACTGGGCAACCTCGGTAACATGGAAACCAATTGGGACTCGGTACGCTACGCACTAAACGCCTTTTCCAGAACCCCTGAATGGACTTCAATTGTAGACGCCTACTACATAAGGGTGTCAATTCAGGTGGGTCAAGTCGGGTTGGGTCGGGTTGAGTTTTTTTTTTTAACCCAACCCAAACCCGGCCCCGACCCGAACCCGAGTTCAACCCAAAACACCTAAACCCGAACCCGAACCTGACCAACTCGATCAACCTGAACCCGACCCAGATAACCCGAAAACCCTATTTAAAATGATTTTTTGGGGCTATTTTCTCTATAATTCTTCACTTTTATCTCAATACTCTATCATTATCACACAAATATGATATTAATATACATAAAACATCTTAATTTCCAAAATAAAATTTGATTTAACCCTAAAAAATCCACTAAACCCTATATTTAGGTCAACCCGGGTCAATCCGAACCCAACCCGAAAATTTTTAACTCTCCAACCCTCCAACCCGAACCCAAAAATGCCCAACCCGAACCTGATTTTTTTCGGGTCAACTCGGGTTGAGTCGTCGGATCGGGTTCATTTTTGACACCCCTAAAAGAGAGTCTCTCCCCATGCATTTGTTCACATCATCAATGCATGTGAATCAATATAAACCAACTAAGATGCCTTGAAACTCTTAATGTGAGACTAAAATCCTATTCACAATAAAACTTTATGCCTCTTCCATATCTTTTCCATTCACATATATCCAACACATTCTTTGCTTCCCTTTCCACGCCTAAATAAAACTTCATGCCTCTTCCACCTCTTTTCCATTCACATATATATATATATATATCCAACACATTCTTTGCTTCCCTTTTCACGCCATCCCCGACGCTTCGGCTATTTGTAAGCGGTGGAAGCATGAGCTCACCTAGCCGTCCTTCGACCGTATCTGCAGGGCCGCCAGCCCACCTTGTCACGTTGCTCCTCCGGGGCAAGCTCCCGCACACCGTCAGAAAGTTGCACCTAGCGCTATATAATAAACTTAATCTTTTGTATATTTCTAGTGCATATTCTTAATATATAGGGCATATTCTTAATATCTAGTGAAAGAAGTGTCTCTTAAAAAAAAATTGTATGTCTTAAAGTGATTCTTTATTTGTATAAATATGTCCCTGTACTTGATATTTTTATCATTCAAGAAGATTCAGAAACAAGTGTTATTAAGTTCTTTATTATCTTCGTCTCCACATATATCTTCATCTTTATTCTCTCCAATAAAGTGATATTAGAGCTAGGTTGACGTGCTCAAGTGATGGCCAACAATGGAGCTTTTTTTTTTCACTTCCCTCGTCTCACAAAGGAAGATTAAGAGACATGGTATATAAGGATGAAAGCCTTGTTTGATTCTCAAGATGTATGGGAGATTGTAAAGAAAGACTATGAGAAGACTCAAAATGAAGATAATTTATCTCAAGTAGAGAAGGATTCTTTGTCAAAGACAGAGAAGAAGGATCAACATGCCCTCACTCTCATCCATCAATGTTTAGATAATTCCATGTTCGAGAAAGTGACCAATGCTATTACTTCAAAAGAAGCTTGGGAGATATTGACAAATATTCTCCAAGGCGTTGACAAAGTAATTAAGGTAAAACTTTGATCATTGAGACATAATTTTGAAGGATTGCAGATGAAAGAGTCTGAATCCATCATGGATTATTATTCATGAGTGAAGGCAATTGTCAATCAATTGAAGATTTATAGAGACAAGATAGAAGATATAAGCATGGTGGAAAAGGTGCTTTGTTCTTTAATTCCTAAATTGACTATATTGGGACAATGAATGAAAGAGTCTGAATCCATCATGGATTATTATTCATGAGTGAAGGCAATTGTCAATCAATTGAAGATATATAGAGACAAGATAGAAGATGTAAGCATGGTAGAAAAGGTGCTTTGTTCTTTAATTCCTAAATTGACTATATTGGATGTCATTGAAGAAATAACTGATTTAGATTGAATGGCTATTGAAGAATTAGAGAGCTTATACAAGCCGATGAAGAAAAGACAAGAAAAGCCATTGGAGCAAGTTCTCAAAGCCAAGGCTACACTAAAAATTGATGAAAGAGGACAACTATTTTAGAGGTCATGGTCAAGGAAGAGGTTGTAGACAAGGAAGAGGACATGGACATGACCAAAATGGACCAAGTGAAAGAAAAAGAGACAACTTTTATCAAGAAGGAAGTCAACCATCACCTAGATACTATGGAAGAGCAAGAGAAAAAGGACAAGATATTATCTAACTTCAAATGGAAGAAGGTATGACAAATTTAAAGTTAAATGTTACAGTTGCCATAAAATTGGCCATTATACTTGGGAATGTCATAGTGCTACTAATGATATTAAAGAAACTCATCCTGTTGCTGACAATCAAGGAATTGAAGAGTTAACTTTATTGATATGAATTAAGGAAGAAGAAAAAGGTGATAACAATATATGATATTTGGATTATGGTGCAAGCAATTATATGTGTGAGTATAAAGATAAATTTGAAGAGCTTGATAAGAAAGTGAAAGACATTGTTTCCTTTGGAGAGTCCTCAAAAATCCATATTGAAGGGAAATGTACAATTCTCATCTCTTCTATAGATGATAGTCATAAAATAATATCAGATATTTACTTTGTGCCAAAATAAAGGAGTAACATTATAAACTTAGGTCAAATACTAGAAAGAGGTTGTGAGATTCTTATGACGAATAATTATCTTTGGCTTAGAGATCAAAATGCTAATTTGCTTATGAAGGTAGCTATGTCAAAGAACATGATGTTTACTTTGAATATTAAGACAATTAAAGCAAAGTGTTTGAAGGCTAATGTGCAAGATGAAGCATGACTATGGCATATGAGATTCAATCATTTAAACTTTGGAGGATTAATTAAAGGCTATAGGAGAAAAAAAGATGGTAACAGGTATGCCTTGATCAACCATCTAAATTATTTATGTGAAGCATGTATTCTTGGGAAACATGTTAGAAAGAGTTTTCTAAAAGATGCAACATTCACAGCGACAATGTCACTTGAACTTGTGCATACATATATCGGTGGTCCAATCAATCCTCATTCACTTGGTAAAAGTAAATATTTTTTACTTTTTATTGATGATTTTAGTAGAAAACCTTAAGTTTATTTTCTTAAGAAAAAAAAAAGCTTATGGTGCTTTCAAAAATTTCAAAACTCTGGTAGAAAAAGCGAGTAAATATAATTTCAAAGCTTTGAGGTCTGATCGAAGAGGTGAATTTAATTCCAAGGAATTCAATAACTTTTGTGAAACTTTTGGAATTCGACGTCCTTAGACAATTCCTAGATCACCACGACAAAATGGAGTAGCCGAGAGTAAAAATATAATCATTCTTAACATGCCAAGATGCATGGTAAAAGCCAAAAATATGCTAAAGGAGTTTTTGGCCGAATCTATTTCTTGTGTAGTCTACTTGCCTAATCATTCTCCAACATTGAACATTAAAGATCAAACTCCTCAAGCAGTATGGAATGGTGGAAAGCCTAATGTTAAACATTTGTGAGTTTTTGGAAGCATTACATATGCTCAAGTACAGCAACAAGAGAAGTCTAAGCTTGATATATAATCAAAGTACTAAATATGTCTTTGTTGGATATGATTTACATTCCAAAGGCTACAAGTTATACAACCCAAGCAATGACAAAGTGGTGATAACTCGAGATGTTGAATTTGTTGAAAAAACATTTTGGAATTGGGAAGTTTAAAAGAGAAAACTAATAATTGTTAGAATATATATATTTATTTGTTTATAATTTTTAGAATGATTTAATCTTTTTTTCCTTTTTCTATTTAGGATTTAGGGTTTTAAACATAGCTATATAAGGCTTTATACTTGTATTTCTAACATTCTTTTTGGATTTAATAATATGATTATTTTTTCTTTTTCTTAATTTCTACATGGCATCAGAGCGGTTTTTCTTTTTTGACCTAATTGTTCCGCCCTCTATTACTGCTTCCTGTTGTCATCTCCTACTGCGGCTGTTGATTTCGACGCCGACATCCTTTTCTATCGATTTAGCCACTCACGTCCTTTTCTACCAATTTAGCCGCTGACACCCTTTTCTGCCAATTTCTACGTCGACGCCATGTGTTGTTAATTCCAACATTGATACCATGTGTTGTCGATTTTAGCATCGACGCCTTTTTCTGCCAATTTCGGCACTGATGCCCTGTACTATTGATGTAGGCCCAACCCATGATGAAGCCCAATTTGAGCCTTCAAACTTCAAATGATCATAACTTTTGATTCAAGACTCAGAATCAGACTCTAACTGTTGCCAGACTTGCAGAATTTAAAAATCTACTTTTGTTACTAATGAAACCTTAACCGACAAATTTTCACCCCAAATTTCACCATTTAAACCCTTTTCAGGGTCTTTTTACTATTTTTGATATTTTTTTTTTGGATATTTAAGGTAATTTTCGTATTCTTGGTATTTTTTAGAGGGAATTTGACTTGATCCGCATCTTTATTTGAGTTAAGATCATTAAGTTAATTACTTTTCTTTTTGGATAAAAATCTATTTTCTTTCTTTACAAGATTGGAATTAAGATCTGTCAATTGTAATTTTTTTTCTTATTTAGGTCTTAGGTTGTGGTGTATATAAGAGTCATGTTTAGATGGAGAAGAACAAACCCTCTAATTTTAATAAAAGTTCCCTTTTAATTAGAAGGTTTTTCTTCTTATCTTCTCCTCAATTTTCCTTTTCTCATTAGCCTGCAGGATAATCGCTATCCTACCCGACGCCAATTGCTGATTTCTACGCCAACGTCCTTTTCTGCCTTGAATTCTTCGTGTGACCACGGGACGTCCTAACATCAGTTTTTACAGATTGTACAGATGTGTATCCGTATATTTTGGTTATTCTGAGCATTATTCGTTCTGTTAGTATGCCTAGTCATATAGATGCTTCATGGAAAGCTAATCCATATATGTTGGAGTAGTTTTAATATCTCCTTGCTTCATAACCCTCTATCATGTCAGTTTCTTCTCATATAGGTTTGTCATCGTTTGATATTTCAGATATATCTTCATCCTTGTAGATTTTAGACTCTAGTGTCTCCCATTATATGTCATCTAATTTATCATCTTTTATTTTTTTTCTTCCAGTTTATCTATATCTATTATGACTACTGATATACTCCTATTTTATTAGTAGATGTTGGTTCAATTGTTACATCTTCTTTATTTCTTACTGATGTTTATTATATTTTGAGTCTTACTTTAAATCTTGTTTCTGTTAGTCGATTATGTGAGTCTAGATACCTAGTCTCTTTTCCTAATCCAATTGTTATATTCAAACCCGTAATCTCATAGGCTGATTGGGATAGGCCGTAAGCAAGGAGGACTCTATGTTTTGAATCAACTCAAAGTATCAGAAGTTGTAGCTTCAAGTGTGGATTTATCATTTTTTGATTTGAGTCATTAATCTTCTAATTTTTATTTGTGACACTGTAGTTTAGGTCATATTTCAGCATTTCGTTTATAATTTTTAGCTTCTACAAGAGTATTAGGATCTTTAAAAAGATCTGATATTTATAATTGTAGTGGTTGTAAACTAGCCAAATTTTCTGCTTTACCATTTTTTAAAAGTATTTATTTTTTCTACTATATTTGATCTTATTCATTCTAATGTGTGGGGACCTTCTCCTATTTCTACAAAATGGGGTCAATGTATTATGTTTCATTTATTGATAATTGTACTCATTACTCTTGGTTTTATCTTATGAAACACAGGTCTAATTATTTTACCATTTTCAACAACTTTAGAAAGGTAAATCCGTTACCTTTGTTAGTGCAAAGAGCACCAGACGATCAAACCTATATTTTGATTATGACAAAGAGTTCAAAGTTAAGGTTACTTGTTGTCTAACAAATATGATTAAGCTTGCAGGAAAGTCCTAAGTGTTCTTAAGCAAAATGTCCTAGTGAATTCTAGACAGATGGAAAAGCATAGGGGGAGGTAACCCTAGGTCATATAGGGTGGTAGCCCAAGGTTATGGAAAGTACTAGCTGCGGTTAGGCAACGAAGTCTTGGTGGGTCGAGGACTTTGGGTGAAATCCTAGAGTCGAGGACTCTAGGTAAAAATCTTGGAGGTTGCGGATACCAGGTGGAACACTAGGTGGGTTGTGGATCGGATGTTCGGCATGAAGACCTGAAGTATCGAATACCGAGCAAAAATCCAGACGATCTGGAGGATCGGTCTGACAAAAGATAATTTCTCCTGAGAGGAGTAAGTGAGCATGTGTTCCTTGAAGAGAAAACAATAGACGTTGATCTGACCTAGAGTTTCAGTGGAACTCAAAGTCAGGACTAGATAATCATAATGCTGTCAAAATCATACTTATTTATATTATTTTACCTGGACTAACTTTATTTTACATAAAATAAAGTGGCTGGAAAAAGCTGGTTCGAGTGCTCAGGAAGCGTTCGCCCAGGCGAGGCGTCTAGGCAAGCGCATTCACGGTCCAAGTGCTCGGAACGTCGAATTCTATTTGATTGTCAGGCTGGAGCACGCTGATTGGATGGACCTACATCACGGTCTAGGCTCCCAAAAGGGATTCAGGTGCTCGGAATAGCCTATAAAAACATCATTCAAGCAGCACCTTAGGAACAACATTCCAATCATCTTCCACTCTTGCGCTATGCTTAGAAAATGCTTCTAGGAAGCGCAAATGCTGCTCCAATGACAGAAGGCTCAATTCTTCAAATTTGTAGATCGTCGGTATATGTTATTTTAGTTCTTCAAAAAGTTGTAAATGTTTACTTGTATTATTTCAAACTGATAGTGATTGCCCAACGAAAACACTCTCACGTGCGAGCATTGGAGTAGGAGTCACCACAGGCTCCGAACTAAGTAAATCTTGGTATTTGTGATTGTTTGTTGTGTCTTTATTTCTGCTTCCTTTACTCTCTCGATTGCTTTAAAATAAACATAAAAGCCACGAGCGCTATTCACCTCCCTAGCGTGTAACGATCCTACAACCTTAACATCCCCCATAGTGTCGGCCTCACAGATATAAAGGGAGGTAAATATAGGTACACAGACGCATGGTGGGATAAACCCCAGGTCGTCAGTTCTTGAAAATTGACCCCTGACTATTATGTCAGAGATGTTATGCGCCCACCATCTATACTATGCCCTGGGGGCATTTTTAATAACTTTAAAGCTCTTATGAAAACTCAATACTCTAGTGTCATAAAGTGTTTTCATTGTGATTTGGGAGATGAATACACTTTGAATCATTTTTTACATTTACTTGCTTCTGATTATACTATTCATTAAACCTTGTGTACAGATATTCCTGAACAGAATAGTATGACTAAACTGAAACATAAGCATCTTGTTAAAATAACTCATTCATTTTTATTGTATGTCAGTTCTCCTAGTTCCTTTTATGGGGAAACAATCATTATCGTTGCTCAAGTGATTAATAGAATTTTAACATCACACAATTCAGGTTTGTCACCTTTTAAAAAATTATATAGGTATGCTCCTGTCTATTTCTCTTTATGTATTTTTGGTTGTACTTGCTTCGTCCTTCGTCCATATGTCGAGCGTAATAAGTTAGTCTCTCGGTCTACTCTTTGTATTTTTTGGGATATCCTGCTAGTCAAAAAGGATATCATTTCTTTAATCCTGTTAGTCAAAAATTGTATGTCTCTTATTATGTTGTATTTCTTGAGCATATTCCATTCTTTTCTATTCCGGCTAGTTCGCATCATATGACAAAGTCAGATTTACTCTGCATTGATCCTTTCAATAACGACACTAAGGAAACTTCACCCACAACTCCTACTGGTAGCTCAACTAAATCTGGTACTTTAGTTCCTAAGATATATGCTCCGCATACTCCTCTTTCTGCCACTACCCAATTCTCTCTTGAGATTGTGGATGATCCTTCTCTCTACTGTCGGCAATGCATTCGTATTCATAAGTCTACTAAACTACCAGATTTTGTTTACTCTTGTTATTCTTGTCCTTTTGCTTCATTTGTTGCATCTGTTTATTATTTTTCTGAGCCTATATCCTATAGAGAAGTTATTCGCAACCCACTTTAGTAGAATGTTATGACTAAGGAACTGACTACTTTGCATCAGACTCATATATAAGATTTGGTACAGTTACTACTAGGAAAATACACTATTGGTCCTCTTTGGGTATATAAGATCAAAACTAAATCTGATGAATCTATCGAATGATACAAAACTCGTCTTGTTGCTAAAGGTTATTCTCAGGAATATGACATGGATTATGAGGAAACATTTACTCCTGTTGCAAAAATGACGATTGTTCGTACTCTAATCATTGTTGCTTTTATTTATCGATGGAGAATATCTCAGATGGATGTCAAAAATATATTTTTAAATGATGATCTTCATGAAGAAGTTTATATGACACCTCCTCTTTGTATTTGACACCAACCTAGTGAAGTTTATAGGATTTGTAAAGCGATTTATGGTCTCAAACAAGCACCTTATGCTTGGTTTGAGAAGTTCTCTATAGTACTTTTTTCTCTTGATTTTCATTCTAGTAATCATGATTCAACATTGTTTGTCACATGTATGAGTGCATGTCGTATTCTTTTATCATTATATGTTGATGATATGATTATTACTAGTGATGATTTTGATGGAATTGCTTCCTTGTAGTCTGAGTTGGCTCGTTGTTTTGCTATGAAAGACTTGAGTATACTACGCTACTTTCTAGGCATTGATGTTGCTTATTCTCCGAAAGATTATCTTTTATCCCAATCAAAGTATATATCTGATCTGTTTGAGCATGCATGTCTTACTGATAATAGAGTCGTTGATACTCCTATTGAGACTAATACTCGATATTTTCCATCTGATGACTCACCTTTGTCGAATCCTAGTTTGTATACTATTATTGGAAGTTCGGTTTTTCTTACCATGACTCGTCCAAATATTGCATATGTTGTTCATGTGGTTAGTCAATTTATCGCAGCACTAACTACAGTTCATTGGGTTGATGTTCTTTGTATTCTCAGGCACCAACTTCATCTCTGGAGCTGCGTGTATACTTCTGATTAGGTTGGTGATCCTACGGTTCACATATCTTGGTGATTCCCTCATTTCTTGAAAGATAAGAAACATGATATTATTTCCAGATTTTTCACGGAAGCTGAGTATCATATCATGACCTCAATTACTTGTGAAATAGTTTTGATTGCGTTGGTTGCTTGCGGATATGAGTATCTTTCTTCATCAACCTACTCTATTATATTGTGATAATCAAAGTACTATTAAAATTGCGTGCAATTTAGTTTTTCATGAGCGGACGAAATATATTGAAATTAATTGTTACATTACTCGTCATCATCTTCAAATTAGTACCATCACATTATCTTTTATTCCTTCAAATATACAGATTGCTGATATGTTTACTAAGATATATTTCGCTTTACACTTTCATTTTTTGTCTCACAAACTTTCAATGCTTCTAGCTATAACATCGTGAGTTTAAGGTAGGATGTTAGATTATATATATTTATTTGTTTATAGCTTTTAAAGCA
>JBBMJZ010000122.1:23762074-23782278 GCA_037833815.1 Zingiber zerumbet
CTGGCAGGTAAGTTAAGGTAAGTCACTGGAGGAGAGTGACTTGGTGAGGACGAGTTTCCGGTTAGGAAACTTAGACGTCGATCCAATTTAGAACCATTTCGGGAATCTAAGTTGAGATCGTGACTAGATTCCGATCTCAGTGAGACAGAATATAATTACTACCCTTTTACTATAACTGTGCTAACACTTTGTTTTGCAGGGTAGTATAATTTACATTTGCCTCGAACTAACATTTTCTTACAGGAAGTTGATTGCTAGAAAATGGGGGTCCGGGTGCCCGGAAGAGATCCGGGTGCCCAGAATGCAGAAATCTTATCCCGTCGCAACGTGGAGTGCACTGGTTGGCCAGACCTACATCACAGTCCAGGCGCCCGGAAGGGATCCTGGCGCCCAGAGCTTCCTATATAAGGAAGTCTCATCCTAGAGCAAAGAACAACAATGTCTTCCAATGATTGCTCTTCTGCGCTGTGCTCCTGCGACGCTGCGAAGCTTCTCCGATAACTTGCTGCTAAAGTTTTCTTTCTTTTATTGTTGTCGGTATTTCCTCTTTAATGTTATTGTACTTATATTTGTAACCATTTTACGAACTGCTAGTGAATTGCCCAATGAAAGCACTCGATGAGATAAAGTCTTGGAAATCGCTTCTTGTCTATCATTTTTTGCAAGTATATCAATGTCTCATCAAGAAGGACGGAGCATCCATGAACCACCACCATATGAGATGTACGAGAGGCATGAATTCAATCTGTGGAGGATGCAGATGGAAAGCTTCATCTTCATGAACAACTTTGATGGCGGCATGGCACTGAGACGATCAACCCAGAAGTTGAAAGCAAACCAAAAGGTAATAAAGTTAGTTTCAAATTTACTACCTAATAAAATCACATGCAGAATTGGAGAACATCAAGATGCCTATGAGTTCTAGACTCGTCTGACCAAGCTTCACGAGGAGCCGATGGAACTAAAGAAACAAGTTGAACTTGAGCTCGGATCAGAGTCCGAATCCCCAGAGTCATCCTCAGATTCATACCAAACCAGCTTTATGGCCTTAATGGCACAAGGAGAGGTAGAAGGATCTGAATCAGAGTTAGAACAAAAATCAGAATTCGAATCTGAGACGACGATGGACAAGGAAGAGAATCCTAACACAGATCCTAAAGGTAAATTTGTAAATTCAAAATTCAAATATCATATATTCTATTTTAAATGCAGTGAAAGAGGGTATTACAAAAGTAAGTGTCCCACCTATAAGACTCGAACCACACAACCAGAGGTAAAAGAGAAGTCGACACCTAAAGTTCAAAAAGGGAAGGAGCATATCCAATACTTCAATTGCAAAAAGATGGGTCACTACAAACTTCAATGCCCAGAAAGAAGACCCAAGGATCTAGGAGGAGCAAAGGTTAGTACGTTTACTATACATGACAATCTAATTTTTTTTACACATGTTAGTAAATTAGATAATCATCATTGCTCAAGTTCGGATTTACCTCAACAATTAGATATACATGCTCAACCAAATAAATTAACTAATAAAAATCTAAACAATCATTTAGAAAATAATTCTTTAATCTTTAAAATTTCATATTCAAGGTTTAGGAAAAAATAAATCAATCTTTTAAAAAACAAAATTCATAAACAAGAACAGATAATTAAATCATTAAATCTAGACTTGGAATTACAAGTCTAAACCAAATCTAATATATAATCAAGTATCTCTTGATTATGAAATTAATCAACAAATATAATTCAAACAATTCAAATTTAAAAACTAATAAAAATTTAAACACTAAAAATAATCTTAACTTAATAAAATTAATATTAAAAGAAAATTTAAATATTAAATAGGACAATTTGACCAATTTAATTAATTCAAAATTAAAAACTAAACATTAAATCTTAAATTAATTAACTTTAATTATACAAAAATTTTAAAAGGAAAGTCAATAATGTAGGGGGAGACTCCAAATTAGTTGGCACCTCTAAAATAACAACTTATCCGACAGGGTAATTAGAATTAGATTAAAAAAGAGACAAAAGTTTAACTTGACCTACGGTACTTGTGAAGTTTTGGATGATAGTAGGTTAGAAAATCTCAGTCTATGCATGTCTATGAAGATATGACTTCGACCTGATGTATTTGACTGAGTGGAACTAACTGAAGCTACCCCTTACAAATCCTAACTAGTTAGACCAAGATTTTTTGTTCTAAGATCAGTGGATATGACTATTTGGAAACCTCGAAGGCATAGTTACTCTAATGATATCTAGGTGACTCACCATAGCCCAGAAGTTTATCCAAAGAATGTCTATTTATTGTGTCCAAAGCTAAACATGAATCTAACACAGAGTTAAACCAAACCCTGAAATTGAACTTAACTCATCTCACAAAAATTATAGGATTCCCTGATTGAAAACATATATCGGGTGAGATGACTAAGGACGGAAATCCAAACTCAAATTAATTTCAATTAAAATTAAATTTAAATTTAAATTCAATTTAAATTTAAACTAAAACTAAATTAAATTATGTTAAAATAAATTAAACTAAAACAAAATTAAATTAAAATCAAAGTAAATTAAATTAAAAACTATTTTTTTAAAAAAATATTATTATTATTATTTAAAAAAACTATATTAAAAATCATTTTAACTTAAAAAAACATTTTGAAAATTATTCTAAGAAAATTATTTTATTTTAAAAATTATTTTAACTTAAAAACTATTTTATAAATGATTAAATCAACTTAAAATTAAATTAAATTTCAATTAAATTAATTTAAATAAAATAAAATTAAAATTAAAATTAAAATCAATTAAAATTAAATTCAATTAAAATTAATTTTAATTTAATTTAATTTAATTTAATTAAAATTAAAAATTAACTTAACTAAAACTTAACTAAACTAAGACTAATTAAAACTTAACTTAAATTAAAATTAAAAATTAACTTAACTAAAACTTAACTTAAACTAAGACTAATTAAAACTTAACTTAAAATTAAAAAATAACGTAACAAAAACTTAACTTAAATTAAAACTTAACTTAAAAAAAATTATTTTCAAAATTATTTTATTTTTTTTAAAAAAATCATTTTAAAAAATTATTTAAAAAACACTTTAAAAATCATTTTAAAAATTCTTTTAAAAAACATTAAAAATAATTTTAAAAATTCTTTAAAAAATTATTTTAAAAACTTTAAAAATTATTTTAAAAATTCTTTTAAAAAAATTTTAAAAAAATAAATTTAAAAATTCTTTTAAAAAATTTATTTTAAAAAGCTTTAAAAATCATTTTAAAAAACTAAAAAAAAAATCATTTTAAAAATTATTTTAAAAAACTTTAAAATCATTTAAAAAATTCTTTTAATTTTTTTTTTAAAAAACATTAGAAATTATTTTTAAAATTATTTAAAAAAACTTTAAAAATTATTTTAAAAATTTTATTTATTTTTTTAAAAACTTAAAAAAAATTCTTTTAAATACTTTTAAAAACTCTTTTTAGAAAAAAAAACTTTTAAAATCATTTTATAAATTC
The DNA here is from genome assembly GCA_037833815.1 of Zingiber zerumbet. Taxonomy (NCBI): domain Eukaryota; kingdom Viridiplantae; phylum Streptophyta; class Magnoliopsida; order Zingiberales; family Zingiberaceae; genus Zingiber; species Zingiber zerumbet. The sequence goes on from JBBMJZ010000122.1 coordinate 23,765,612, forward strand.
TTTTTAAAAAAACTTTTTAAAATTCTTTTATTTTTTTAAAAAAACTTTAAAAAATATTTAAAAAACAATTTAAAAATCAATTAACTTAACACTTTAAATCAAACTTGAATTTACACCTGACCTCAATTTAACTTAATAAGCTTTAATTTAAACTATCAAAATCTTAATAATAATTTATATTATTTAAAAATCGACTTTAACTGAACCTTAACTTTACTTAACTTTGTTTACAAACTTTACCCTTGAGTCAATTCAAACTTAAAACATAGTTAATTCTAACTCAACTTTAATCAATAATTTGTCTTAAGTTAAATCTTATTAAAACTTAAAATTAAAAATACTCTCAATTAGTCAATAACTCCTCAGTTAATATATGTTATTTTAACCAAATAAGTATTAAATTATTGAATTGAATCAAGTAAAAGTCAATCAATAAACTATTGATTATGATTAATTATTATTGAATTAATACCAAATTATTTCATTCAACCTTAAACTAAAGGTTAACTTTATACACCTAAATCTAAAATTAATTATTTAATCAAACTTAAGTGAATAATCATATATAATAAGATATAAATAATTTTGATGAACATTAGTATTACAAACAGTAAATTACCTAGACACTAAGGTTGAAATCTTTTTACTAATAAAGATAAACAGAAGGTGCTAGGTTAAGGGGAGTATCAAATTCAGGGGGAGTATTAAATTTAGAGGGAGGATCAAATTTTTTTTATAAAAAATTATTTCCTTAAGTCTTTTTATTAAAAACTTCCTTAGATTTTTTTTAATTATTCCTTATCAAATTTCTCTTTACAATCTCTTTTGAAAATTCTACCTCAATTTTTTTTAAAAAAAAATCTTGGAAAATCTTCTTTAAATGTTTTTGGCAAATGTTTGCAAAAACCTTGTTTCAAAAATAATTTTAAACACTTCTTTTTGAAAATCTTCCTTAAAAAAGGTTTTTATGTTTATTTTAAACTCTACTTTGAAAAAGTTTTTTGAAAGTTTTTGACCTACTTATGCATTTTTGAAAGTTACTTAATTTTTTTTTTCTCGCTAAACTTCTTAGAAAATATTTTAAAAATATCTTTGAAATATGTTTTTAATCTTTGAACATATTTTTTGAAAAGCTTTAGCAAAAACATTTGCAAAAATCTATTTGTTCCAATTTCCTTAATTTTAAATATCTCCTTGAAAATATAACTTTCAAATTTATTTTTGGCAAGTATTTTGAAAAAGTGTTTTGAAAATGTTCAGTCTGCAACACCTCTTTGAAAAAATTACATTTTCTGAAACACTTAATTATGCCTTTCTAATATTATTGTTGGTACACAAACCTAATCGAGAGTAACCTTAAAGCTATATCCTTTTAATATGTGCCAAAGGGGAGAGTGATATCTTAAGTTAGAAAGATTAAAAAGAGAGTTATCTTAAGTTAGAAAAGTTAAAAGATTTCTAAACCTCTCAAACTTTTCTTTTTCAAATTTCTCAAATCTTGAGAATTAACCCTTAAAGACCCAAGCCTAACTTAAGAAAATTACCCTCAAGGGTTTTGATGTTTGACAATATGACCAAGGGTTGACCCAAATAGGACTTGATGTTTGGGAGAGAGAAGTCTAGTCAGGACTATATGACTAGTAAAAGTAAGTCTTAACCAAAGGTTAGACATAGTGGAAGTTCTGGTGAGTGAAGTGAGACCCTAGTGAGTGAAGCTAGGTAGTAGAAGTCCTGGTGAGTAAAGCAAGCCCTAGTGAGTGAAGCTAGGTGGTGGAAGCCCCGGTGAGTGAAGTCGGGCTCTAATGAGTGAACCTAGGTGGTGGAAGTCCCGGTGAGTGAAGGCGGACCCTTGTGAGTGAAGCTAGGTGGTGGAAGTTCAGTGTATGAAGTCGGGTCCTAGTGAGTGAAGCTAGGTGGAGGAAGTCCCGGTGAGTAAAGTCGAGCCCTAGTGAGTGAAGCTAGGTGGAGGAAGTCTTGGTGAGTGAAACCTGACAATGAAAGTCCTAGTGAGTGAAGTTAGGCAACCCTAGGGTTATACTGGTTTCCGGTCGACTGCGCGGTCGACCAGACCAGGAAAATTCTGTTAACACTATTTTACTTTACCATCTTATCTATTGTGCTAATTCAGTGTTGCAGGGAAGGTTGACGGGCTGACCAGATAGCTAGTACGAAGTCCAGACTGGTCGACGGGCTGACCAGACGTTTGACAGGTAAGTTAAGGTAAGTCACTGGAGGGGAGTGACTTGGTGAGGACGTGTTCCCAGTTATGGAACTTAGGTATCAATCCAACTTAGAACCATTTCGGGAATCTAAGTTGAGATCGTGACTAAATTCTAATCTCGGTGAGACGGAATCTAATTACTAATTTTTACTTATATTTGTTCTAACTTTTGTTTTGCAAGGTAGTATAACTTTTATTTTGCCTCATACTAACATTTTCTTGCAGGAAAAGGAACTTCTAGAAGATGGTGGTCCGAGCGTCCGGAAGGCAAAGTTTATCCCGTTGCAACGTGGAGCGTGCTGGTTGGCTTGGGGTACGTCACGGTCTGGGAGCCCAGAAGGGATCCGGGCGCTCGGAGCACTCCTATATAAGGAGGCCTACTCCAGAGCAATTAACAACAATGTCTTCCAACGACTGCTCTATTGCGCTGTGCTCTTGTGACGCTGCGAAACTTCTCCGACAACTTGCTGCTAAAGTTTTCTTTCTTTTATTGTTGTTGATATTTCCTCTTTAAAGTTCTTGTACTTAAATTTGTAACCTTTTAGCAAACTGCTAGTGAATTGCCCAATGAAAGCACTCGACGAGTGCGGGCCTTGGAGTAGGAGTCGACGAAGGCTCCGAACCAAGTAAAACCGGTTCTTGTTAACATTATTCTTTTTCTTTTCCACTGTGCACTTGACTACGAACACTATGTTGTGTACTCATCCTGATATAAGGTATGTTGTTGGCTTAGTTAGTCATTTATAGTGAAACCCAGAATCGAGACATTGAAAAGCGATAAAGGAGATATTCAGATATCTTAAAGGGACAGTGGATTATTGTCTATATTTCTAAGGATCAAATATGAACTTGAGTGACTACACATATACAAATTGATGACAAAAAATCCACATCTGGCTACCTTTTTGCTAAATGGTGACGCCATCTCATGAAATAATAATAAATATGCTTGTATAACGCTGTCGACAATGGCAGCTGAGTATGTGACGTGTGCAACGGCTGTACAAGAGGTTGTTTGGTTAAGAAAGTTTCTGAAGAATCTAAAGATTATTGAGGACAGTGGGAGTCTTGTTACAGTGTACTGTGATAGTCAAGTTGCTATAACTTTTTTAAAAAATCCCAAATATCACAGCAAAGGCAAATATATAGAAATTATAATTTTATAAGGGATATTGTTGACAAGAAAAAGATAGTTCTTAAGTACTTCCCTATACGTAATATGCTTGTAGATCCTTTTACTAAGTCATTGACTAAAGAGTCATTTCAAGTACATGTGAAGTCTTTGAGACTTCAAAGAATGTAACATATTGTAAAAATAATTAGATATATAAAAATGCCATGATCTATTTAGTGTACATGCATGTTGTTACATTTTGAATTGAAATCTCGATGAGCATGTTGGCAGATTGAGATTGATCCACTCACATGGATGATCATGTCTATTTGTTAAGTTTAAATAGAGGTAAGACCGTTACTTATAGGATATTTTATGTAATTATGAAAAAGACACATCCATAAGTTAATGCCGCCTTGATAATTGCATTAAGATGAAATCATTTATGTAATAATTAGAGTAAATGAACCCATCTTTTACTGAATTTGTTTAAGACTAGATTGAAATTCATATGTTAAATTTAAGATTAGACATTAGGTATATATGTCTAGATTGAAATCTTTACGATATTAAATTTTGATAAAAAATATAGGTTTTTTAGTTAAGAGAATAACATTTTAGTATGTGATTCATACCACATGTGTATGACGACAATAAGGGTAGTAGGAGAATGAATGTCTGTTTCTCTATTATGTGAGACCCTTGAGATTATAAGTTAATCTCAATTTTATCTTAAATGACTATTTAACTATCTACTTGAAGTTCTGATCGATGTCTGTTGCTTTAGTATGTTTTTCTATTGACTATGAATGATTCAGTCTATGGAGCATAACTAGAAAGTGACTGATTAAAATGAATTAATTCTAGTTAAAAAGGAAGATTAATATTGATTTATATCTTTGACATTTATTCACTGATTGACCAGTTATATTTTTCGTTGAGTACTTAAAATATGATTGTGATAATTGTATTGATTGGAAATGTTGAACATGCTCTCGACATAATAGTCATTATGAGAGATTGAAGATGTTCATATTGATGTAAATGATTAATCTGGGGTAAAGACAAGTTTTTAATGTCTAAGCTAAGCTAATTGTGTAATAACTTTCTTAGCAGTAATAGCTCATTGCACCAATTTTCCAGAAGTATGAATTGAATGCTCTTCCATGGCCTTTGCGATTAAATGACTTTTGTGATTTAACTTGAACGAGTAAGAGATGTTGGTGTTATCTTGTGCTTGAAACGCTTCTCGCCAAGCTCACCTCCATGAAGTTACAGTTGCGGCAATAACATAAGGCAATTATAATCTTTTACTGCATGCAAGTGACGCATATAACATCCAAGTTATAAAAGGATCGGAAGAGGAACAACACAAAGCGTGATTTAAAAATCAGGATTTGGTTTGCGAAAATTTGAAGAGCTCTTCGGTTCATCTGTGATTGCTCTTCCGTAACAAGATCTACTGGCTATCATCAATCAATGTAAATATTTGTATTTGATTTCGTTTCCTGCTTTAAAATTTGAGATAGGAAGATACCTTAAATAATATGAAATTAAATTAAAAATATAATCGACTATAAATTAATTCTATAATTTATTTTAATTCATATAAGTTCAAGACCGACTACGAAAGATATCTGATAAATATAATTATCCTTTTTTTAACGATCAATGGAAACGTAAGGCAGGTTTTGCAATGTTCAAAGCCAATAACGTTTTGAAGACGACAAGCTGAATTGGGAAACTTGTGGAGTTAGGCTACGAGAACATAAAGAGACTCAAACAGTAAAGGCAAAGAAGGGGAAGATAAGAGGTTATAAATACATACATAAAAATAAAATAAAAACACACACATGAGTTTTTTAAGAAATGAAAAATTGTATATATATATTCTGCATGCGTAGAAGACTAGAAGTTAGGATACTGGAAGAGAATGAAACTGATTTGATTATTTTTTTTATGTTATTCTCTAGTTTTCATGTTATTAAATTTTTATTAATAAAACTGATTTGATTATTTTTTTATATTTTTAAATTTGTTTTAGTTAGTTATAGTGAGTTTGATATTATAAGTTTGTTTATTTAATTTGAAAACTTTTTTTATTTATAAATTTGATAGAACATGCTTTACAAATTTTCTTCGTTGATTCATGACTAATTAATATAACTAACCGTGTACATTTTCATCTCGTATATATTAAATAAATATAAATAGCTCTTGTTCAATACAATATTGAAATTTATTTCATAGCATTGCATGCAACCTCACTGACGGTAAAACTAGAGAACTTGTAAGTTATCAGTGGGCTTTAGGGCCATAAACAAGTCAAATTAGCTAAACTTAGTAAACTATTCAAGTTTTTTTATAAGATAATTGGTTAATCCAAGTCAACTATAAAATGAATTACGTTCTTAAAAGAGTTGTATGAGTTTTGCTTAATTTACTTATCGAGCTCATGTGATTGTTTGAATATTTTTTTTAAACTTGTTTTAGTTGGTCACTAAACTTGATGTTATAAAATTTCCATTTTAAAAGTTTCTTTTAATTTACTTGTAAATTAACAGGAATATAATAGTTTTACCTTCAAAATACATGAAAAAAATCATAAAATTTATAAGAGGTAAGAATCTCCATTATTATGAAATCTTTTGTTATAGTCTAAGAATAAATTCATGAAGATTTAGACTCAAAATGAATAATATTATATCATTGTAAAGATATGTCAATATTTTTGGTCCTAACCATCTCTATTCATCAATATTAATAACTTGAACATGAAATTTATTTATTTATTTATTTAATTTAACATCTCTTTCGAACAGAGTAACAAATATATTGTCAAATTATATAGTTTTTGTTGTTGTTGATTATTCATGTATTCAATTATTCAAACGGACTAAGATAACTATATTGTATATAGTTTTATCCTATTACGAGAAATTATTTTTATGATTCCAACTTGAGATCATTCGGTTATGATCAAGAAGAATTCAAACTGAAAACATGGATGTTTTCATAAAAACTTGATAAAATTGAGTGAAGCCCAAAAAAAGCCCATCCAATAGTGGTGGGCCAATAGATTTGCCCACTTAATTAAAACGCTCCCACTGCATTTTTCATTTGCCGCCTTTCGCCCTTCCCTTTTTTACCCATTCGAATTTGAAAGGACACTTGCGCAAGTCTTTCCCATTTGCTATCGATTTTCTGATGCCGACGCTGCTCGAGGAGGAATGCGGCGACGCTGATGATGCTGGAGTTGCAGATTCCTAGTGCTGGCTCCGGCGATCTGATCGAAGGGAAAATTTTAATCGGTGAGTAACTATCCTTTAGATCTTACGGTTGATGTGATTTTCTCTGCCTCCTCAGTATAATCCCTTGGATCTGATCTTTCTACTTTCTTCTACGAGTACTCTTTGTTTTTGTTGCTTGATCACCCTAAGAAATGGCTGCGAAAATTGAAAATCTCAGAGTTTAAACATGCGAACTCATATTAGAATGGATCAGGTACTTCTTAGAATGCATCTGTGAGTGCGATTTAGACGAGATGATCTTCTGCGCCTCTTTGGTATACTCCGCTTGGATCTGATCTTAATACTGTCTTCCAATCTCTGGTTTCTTCTATGTGAGTGCTCTTTGATTTGATTGCTTGATCATGCTAAGAAATGACAACGAAAATTGAAGATCATACAGTTTAAGCATGGCGTGCTCATGTTAGAATGGATACTGTGAGTGTGATTTCGAAGAGAAAAAAGAGATTAATTGAGGCTGACAGGTTGGAGAAGATCGATAACAGTTTCGATATATAGTGGATTAGCAAAATTGGAGAGGCCTGGTTTCATTTGATAGATTATGATGTGATGTCGTAGTGGTCGCCTTCTTGGTAGTAATTGTTCTATCTCAATAAAAACTAGGTGTGCCAGAGTTATGGCAGGTCTATTTTTTGATCAAAATTTGGTCGGATTTAAATCTTTAGGATCAAGAAAATCAGACTTGAAACCACAGGAAAAAATATATATTACTCAAGTCAATCTGACCGGATTAGATTGGATTAATTTGGATTTTGAAATCATGGCCAAAGCACTTAATTCAACTAAAGATATTGCAAATTCACTTAATAAAATACATTAATACAATAATATTTCAAAGATGACTCAGTAAAATCTCAAATACTGGACCATTTATCATCCAAATCTAATATTACTTTAAATTTAATGGCACTTTTTACTACTATTCATATCTTTATTATTTAATGTTAGGTGTAAAATGGATGAAAGAAATTGCTTCTATTAATTAGTGATTGAGCTAGCTCCTGAGCAATTTCCTTTGTATATAATTAAATTAATTATATGCTTAGATTATGTTGAATTAATTAGTATATTGAATTAAATATTTAAAATTTAAGATCATGTTTTTATCCACAAACTGATTGAAAACTAGAGTAACTTAAGTTTTGAGTTGGATCAAGACCTAAGTTTCGAATCATAGCAAACTTTTTCCCAATTTTGATAAAGACAAGCTAGGTATGCATTAACGTTAAATTTACTATTATTTTTAAATCTAATGGTGCTCTTTAAGTACTATTAATGCTTGATACAATGAATTTGACTGGGACATTGCTCATATTAATTAGTGATAAGGACAATGTGAGCGATTAACTAGGTATATAATTAAATATTGAGTAAACTAATTATATATTCTTAGATTTGAATATATTATTATGAATTAGGTGTTTAAAGTTGAATATAATGTATTTCAAATTGGATTGAATTTTTTTTGTTGAACAACTAAATTTGTTCTAGGTTTACATTGAAATGTAATTTTAGTGTTTTATATGTATTACATATACAATTGTTATATATTTATTTGCACTAAGAAATTTATATATTAGAAAAAGCACAAATTATAATAGAATGAAATAATAGGCCATTGTTATAGATTAAGTTTTTTGTTAAACCAAAAATCACATATTATAATAAAATGAAATAAATTTGGTCTATACAATTAAATCTAACCAACTGAGCTAATAGGCCATTGTTATAAATTAAAATTTTTTGAGCAATTAAATTTGTTCTAATTATACATTGAAATATAATTGTTATGTTTTATATGTATTAAACATAAAATTTTAATACACTTATTTTCACTAAGAAAATTATGTATTAGAAAAAACACATTATAAATAAAATAAAGTTACCAACTGAGCTAATAGGCCATTATTATAGAATAATTTTTTTGTTGAAATATAATTGTAATGTTTTATATGTATTAAACATAAAATTTTAATACACTTATTTTCATTATGAAAATTATATATTAGGAAAAACACATTATAAATAAAATAAAGATACTAACGGAGCTAATAGGCCATTATTATAGAATAAATTTTTTGTTAAACAATTAAATTTTTTCTAGGTATATATTGAAATATAATTTTAGTGTTTCATATGTATTAAACATAAAATTTTAATATATTTATTTAAACTAAATAAATTATATATTAGAAAAAGCATATATTATAAATAAAATGAAATAAATTTGGCCTATACAGGTCTCGAACCTGTGACCTTCGCGTTATTAGCACGACGCTCTAACCAACTGAGCTAATAGGCCATTGTTATATATTAGGTTTTTTGTTAAACAATTAAATTTTTTTCTAGGTATAAATTGAAATATAATTATAGTGTTTTATATGTATGAAACATAAAATTTTAATATATTTATTTTCACTAAGAAAATATATATTAAAAAAAACATATATTATAATAAAATAAAATAAATTTGACCTATACCGGACCTTCGCATTATTAGCACGACGCTCTCATCAACTGAGCTAATAGGCCATTGTTATACTTTAATGAGATTGGTTTTATTGAGGGGCGCTCCAAGTTACGTTGTAATTTGGTATTTATTAAAGAGCACACTTGTTTTGCAAATACTCAATCCAATCCGCTTCACTTGATGTGTTCCTAGCCAACTCACTTGTCGCTCGAAGCACTTAGCCACTCTACTTCTCTTCCACACCACTTCCATTCCCTAATTTTCCTTCCATCTATCAAGCTAGTTTTGCTTCTAAAAAACCTAATTTTTCACCATTCTATTCTTTTGCACCTTCTACTCGAAGCACTTAATCATTCTTCTCTTCCAAACCCATTATGATAGATTTGCTTATGAAAATCCTAGTTTTTAGCCACATCAATCTTTTGCACTGTCTGCTCGAAGCACTAGCCTCATTCCTACTCTCGCAAATAACTCTCCCAGATAAAAGGTTGCTAGGTGTATATATATCTAACATGTAATTTTATAATAGTTATCTTCGACCAAGAATATTGTATATTAGAAAAGCATATCAATGATATAAATAAAATTAGCTGTTATATATATATAGGTCCCTATATCCTTCATATTATCGATACAACACTCTAACCAACAAAGTTTCTATTTTAACATAATTAGTTTAAATTTGATCATTATTCTTATTGATCTCTATTAAAAGCATGTATGTATGCATCTAATGTTATTTTTAAATTTATGGCACCCTTCATTGTTATTCATGTTTTTGTTATTTAGTTGTTGGTATGAAATTGCTAAAGGAAATTTGTCCTATAAACTAATAATTGATGTTAGAAAAGGAAATAGATATAGCTCGGCTAGAGTCTAAAGTGATTATCCCTTTTAGAGTGCGTAGGGCCATCTTGGAGGGGCCGCTAAAGTAACAACATCACCTTTTGCCACCACAGATATAGCTAGTAAGCAATTTGTGAGGTATGTAGTGAAAGAGTGTTAAGTAAACATATATATTTACATAGATAATAAAAGGCTAGGTTAAACCTATTATTTTGAAACAATTATTTTAAATTGAATATATATTATAGTTTTTTGACTCACAAAGTGATACATTAAAAGAATCTAGATTATGAATTTCATCTAGTTTTTTTGTAGATCCTAAGAAAAGCATGCTAAGTATGCATTGAACATGAAATTTTAGTATAGTTATCTTTAGTTACATAGATAATATAGATGAGATCAAATTATTCTTATGAATTAGTTATTTGAAATTGAATATATGATATATTTTGATGCACAAAGTGACTACAAATCAAAAGAATCTCAATTTTTAATTTCATTGAGTTTCTAGGTATGTATTGATCATGTAATTTTAGTATGGTTATCTTTGACAAAAAGTTTTGTATATTAAAAAGAAACATAAGAAAATTAGTAGGTATTTAACTAAATATGGAACAAACTGAGATGTTTACCTAGATAATATAGATTAGGTCTAAACTATTCTTTTGGATTAATTATTTCTATTGAATATATTATATTTTTTTTATGCACAAAGTGTTCACTTATCAAGAGAATCTAAATCTTAATTCTCATTGAGAGTTTTAGCCTACACTAATAAAAAGCATACTAGGAATACATTGAACGTATAATTTTGGTATAGCTATCTTGTATCAAAAATTTGTATATTAGGAAAAAACATATAAGAAAAATAGGAATAAAAGATGGCTTAAATGCTTACAGATATATAAAGAATCTAAATTTTACATTTCATTTTTTTTATGAGACTAGTAAAAAGCACGTTAGTTATGCATTCAACATGAAATTTTAATATAAGCTTTTTCTTTCTTTCTTAGTTTTTGTCCTCCTTCATCCCACTAGTTGCCATCATAAGCTATGGTTGTTCATCACCAATGCCATCGTTTGTTGCCATAGCTTATCGTCATGCTCTCGCCCCTCTCGTGGCACCTGCTTGACTGCACTAGTCGATACCCTGACAGAATGAATGCATTGACTAACCTAAAAGGGGTCGTCGAGCCGAGCAGTTGACAAGATGAGGAGCTCGCCATCCAACTAGGAAAAATTGCATCGACTAAACGTCATTCAACAACAGCATGTAGCAAACATAGATAAATTTATTACAGCAGTGTGCTGCAGCTGTCCACAATATATATGTCTTAACTCGATCGGACCACTCATTAAAAGCTAAGGAACCACCCTCAACGGCTCACCTAATCTAAACTCTGCTCCCTTTTTTCGTACGCTTAGTGAGTGTGATGTTACTTCAGTAATTAAATGTGCTCATGTGGTGTGGATGCCCTCTTGCCCTTATCTTCTCAACCCATTCAATTAATGCTCCTTGGCTTTTGTTAGCTTCTCTGCCATTTCAAAATAGTCGGTTTCTCTGCATTTTTTTTTTGAAACAGAGTAGTTTCTATGCTATTATGTGTCTTAACATCCAGATTCATTTGCTCTACTTCCTTCGTTATTTGGTCTTTCTTGCCATGCATTTCTTTCTTTTATTTTAAACACACACCACAAGCATGCATGCAGTGGCTGTCTATATCCATTAGTTTCCATTACCAGCATGCATGCATTCACCTGCATGTGTAGATTGAAGAGCTAGATAGATTTAAATTGGTATATATAGAGGGGTCAGGGGTAGTGAGTCTACCACCCTATACAATAATCCAGTAGATCTACTGTCTGACTAGCTGTTTTGATGATTAATAGTTAAATGGTATAAGCATGAAGAAAGAAAAACATTTAGTGATAAAATAAATTAGAGGATTATATTCAAAGGCACAAATAACTTTGTTAGCCAATAACATGGCGCACACAAGTTGATGGTATATGATATTCTATTTCGTATGTTTAAAATGTTGGATAAATGTGAAAGGAAAAAAAAATGTGAAGAGGAAGAATGTTCCGAATGAGACTTTTGTCTCATATTAGGAGTTTTATGATTTTATTATTGATTTAAATTATTGTACATGCATATGACATGAAAAAAAATACATAAAGAGAGATAGTTTCTCATGTGTGAGTGCATAGCGGATGCAAATTTAGAGTTTGAATTACACTAAACTATGTTGACTTGTGTGCGAGCACGATCTGCGTGCGTCGAATGCTCGACCGATCTACGTAAAAATTGCCCAAGCGAATGAACTAACACGTCAAAACATTTGAGCTGAATAGGTTAATATGCAATAAATGATTTTAATTTGGTTATTGAATACTGTAAGAATTTAAGCTCCTATATAAGTAGGGTTGTAAACGAGCCAAGTAGCCCACGAGCTATTCGGGTCTCGGTTCGAAAAAAGGTTGTTCGAGTTCGTTTGATTAAGTTAACAAGCTAAGCTCGAGCCTAATTTTGAATTCAAAAAAATTATCGAGGCGACCTTGAGCTTAACAATATTTGGTTTGTGAACTTGTGAACATGTTCATTTAGAGATTTGTGAATATATTCGTTAAGAGGTTCATTTATCTTTATATATATATATATATCTATTGTATACAGTCTTATCCTATTTTTTTTGCAAAAGGATGTTTTGTAATTAAATATCACATAAATAATAAATATAATAATAAATTATTAATTATTATAGCTAATTATCTTAATTGAGATTGAATTAAATTCGGTTAATTTTTAAACGAGTTTTTTTAGCCGAGCTTGAGCCGAACTCGAACTATTTAATTTATTATAAGCCGAGTTCGAGCTTAGGAACTAAAGCTCAAATCGAACTCGAGCCGAGCTCGATCTTAGGCATAATGAATCGAGCCCGGGCTCGAGCCTCTTACCGTTCTGCTAGGCTCAATTCGATTAGTTGTGACCAAGAGCGAGAGCTAATAGCAAAGTTTTCCTCCACCATCATTCCCCCAAATCAGCTTTCTACTATATATTTTTGCTATGTGGCTTGTCCATGATAGCAATTGGGTACCTCTCAGTTCGCTATGAATAACTAGTGCTTGGTTGTATATGTGGTTTTGACATCATAACATTTAAGCACAACCAGAGAAGGATGAATTTATTTTAAGAAAACTGCATAATGCAGATCTTGGCAATTCATTATTCGACACTCAGATTGGCAGTCAGGATTCGGTAGTCAGGAGTCGACACTCAACGAGTCAACATTCAGAGTCGGTGAGTCGGCACTCAGAGTCAGATTTGACACTTTGACTTGTCACTCGGAATTAGCACTTGGAATCAGGAGTTAAACTCGGCACTCGGAGTCAGGAGTCTGAAGTTGCCAATTTTCTAGGGAACTCAGTCATCCCAAGCATCAATTCCTACCCTACTTGGTAGCCTAGAATTATCAATTCAAGTTACTCAACGGATAAGTTTGAATTTAGTTTTATAAATTCAGAACATTTCCCATCTATCTCCAGCAAGATTGTCTAATAATTTTAAAATATATTCATTTTTTTTGAGATGGTCACAGAAAGTGTCGAGGTGCAACAGACTCATCACATGAAGTCTCTCTTCGCCTCGATTGAAAATGTTCTAATCAATCATGGGGAATAACTAAAGAAGTTCACTGGGTTGAACTTCAAGAGGTGGTAACAGAAAATGCTCTTCTACTTGACCACACTCACACTGACTTAGTATTTAATCGAGTACCCTCCTAAGCATGTTGAGGATCTTGATGTCCAGACCATTAGTGCAATGGAGGTATGAGCTCATTCTGAGTGTCTATGTCGAAATTATATCCTCGACAACCTTGCCGACTTGTAGTATACTGTGTATAACACGAAGAGAACGATTAAGGAGCTATGAGAGTCCCTAGAAAAAAAGTATAAGACGGAGGATGCGGGACCAAGAAATTCATTGTGGACCGATTCTTGGACTACAAGAAGTTTGATTCCAAGATGGTGATCACCCAAGTCCAGGAGCTTCAGGTGATCTTGCATAAGATCCACTCGGAAGGTATGATTATGAGTGAAACCTTTCAGGTGACAGCAATAATCGAAAAACTACCTTTCGGTTGGAAGGATTTCAAGAACTATATAAAGCATAAGTAGAAGTAGATAAACGTGGTGGAACTCATTGTTAGGCTTTAAATTGAGAAAGACAACAAGAGTTTTGAGAGAAAACTACTCTCTTTGGCTACCTTGAAAGTTAACATGGTCGAGCATGATCAATACTTGAAGTGGAAGAATTTCAAATCTTCCAATATAGGACCTAGAGGAGGTATAAGCATAAAGAAGTTCTCTGGGAAGTGATTCAATTGTGATCGAGTCGGTCACAAATCTTCAGAGTGTAGAAAGTTGAAAAAAACAGGAGGCCAACTTGAACAAGATATTAGAAATGAACAACCTCTGCGCCGTGGTCTTTGGACTGAACCTTTTAGGTTCAAACTCACGATAATGGTGGATTGATACCGGTACCATCAGACATATCTGCAACAACAAGGAGTTGCTTCACAACTTTGAAGAAATCAAAGATGGAAAGAAATTGTTCATGAGGAACTCAGCAACCTCGGATATTATGGGCTAAGAAAAAGTGGTATTGAAATGTGCCAAAAAAATTTGAAGACGGACTTGAGTCTCAAATCTAAGGAATTGACACAATTGGGATAAGAATCATGCATGCAAATATGAAAAGGGGTTCATATTGCATGAAAATTTATTTTGGATATATAGATGCTATATAAATTAATGCAAGGGATGCATTATGGTTTAGTATGTCCAGATACATTAAAAGGAAGTCAAAATTAAGACTTTAGGTCAAGGTTCAATTGAACCATTTAGATAGTTTTAGATTTGATGTCAATATATATATATATTCTAAGTAGATATTAGTAAAATAGACCTCTCCACAAAATTTAAAATTTTTTAGAGGTTTGTGAAATTTTTGATGCATTTTTGAAATTAGGTTTAGAGTGCTTTTTGGGGTTGAAATAGGGTGCCAGTCGACTGGCTCAGATGCTAGTCGACTGATAACAGTGTTCATTAATCATAGAATAATTCTGTGAGGTTATTTCAATGAGATCAGTCGACTTGGGCCTATGACAGTCGTCTGAAATTAGTTTTTCAGAAATAGGAAATAATTAAAAGAATAGTAAATATGTATGTAATCTTATGGGAGGATTAATACATGATAATTATGTCATTAATAGTTAAAGAGTCTAATAATTGGAATATTATTGAAACTCTTTTTGATATATGACAAAGGGGGAGAACTTTAGGTTTAAGTGAGAAACTTAAATACTTTTACAAGAAATCCTAGCTCAAGGAGGAGCTTAGGTAAATGAGGAGTCTAGGATTAGGTTCCATGATATAAACATGAGTAGATTGATTATTTATTGGCAAAGGGGAGAAGTTTACCTCTGCGGGAAATCCTAACTCAAGGGAGAGCTTAGGTAAAGGGGAAGTTTAGGATTAGGTTCCAAGATTTATGCATGAGTTGGTTTGCATATTTATGTGCATATGTATTACAATATTATTTTCCTAACTTAAATGGATTGTCAAACATCAAAAAGGAAAGATTGTTGGAGTAATCTATGTGACCCTAGATTTTGATATTTGGATAAAAATTTAAGTTAGGATTGTTATTGTATTTGATATGTGCTTATGAGTGTGTAGGATGCAGGTACAACAAGTTCAAGTGTGATCTTGGCAAAGACAGAGTCTAAGTGAGATCTTAGGAAAGGTGAAAGCTCAAGTGGAGTCTTAGTAAAGGTGAAAGTTCAAGTGGAGTCTTGGCAGTGCAAGTCTAAGTATGTAGTCTTGGTAACGTAAGTCCAAGTGTGACTTGGCAAGATTAAAGTCCCGGAGCGAGGAGCTCTTGGTAAAGGATGAAGTGCTAGAGGTGAGGAGTGTCTTGGCAATGGAAGAGCCGACAACAAGGACAAGGCCGAAAGAAGCTCTTGAAGGTAAAGCGTGAAGGATTGGGAAATATATGAGGGACACAAGACTAATGGAGGAGGTTAGAAGGCAAGGTCAAGATTGTGCGGGCAAGGACGAATGCTGAGAGAATGTACTCGGGCTAACTCTAAGTTTAGGGTTTATTAGTCGATTGGTGTATGTACCAATCGATTGGGGAGAGAACAGAATATTTATATTCTTTCAACCAAAGTGGACCAATCGATTGGATTTGACACCGGTCGATTGGTATTGAGCCATTAGTGTTATAACGGTCAAATTTTACATAGGACCAGATGACTGGTGGTGTGACTACTCGACTGATAATGGTAGAAATTGCTTGACTATTTTCCTAAGCTCTATATAATGAAACTTAGGGTGACTTTCTTGCGTGATGACAATAGGACTAGTAAACCCCTATTAGAGTCTCCAAAGCTCTATTGGTGATCAAGGGTGTGTATTTAAGTCTTTGTGGCGAGGTTGTGATCGTCCACCTTATAAACAACCGTGGAGTAGGAGTAAGTTATCTCCGAACCACGTAATCGAACGTGTTGGTTTGTTCTTCTTGTTTTTATTATCTTTAGGTTAGCTTTCTATTTGTTTGTTTGTATTTTCTGTTGCGCTAATAAATATAGGAAGCGATCGAGTGGATGATGTTGGTGCGGTTAGCACTAACGGTCTAACTCA
>JBBMJZ010000122.1:23848567-23860447 GCA_037833815.1 Zingiber zerumbet
TATTTTTTCTAGTCTAGAAATGGCAGCATCTAATGTGTTTTTCTTACTAAGTAAGGTATTTAAATAAGAGGGTTTAAAACAATCTTGATAGTAAGTTTCTGGTTCAGGGGTGACATCAAAGTCTTCTAGGTCTTCGCTAAAAGCTTCTTCGGGGCTCCAAGAGCCAAGTATATCTAGTTTTCCTTTAAGGAAAGCGTAACTTTAGGTTTTGTAGATTTTGATTTAGGGTGACCAGAGGTTGAGGAAGAACAGCTAGGTTTACAAGGACAGGGTAGAACAGAGGAAGTAGGATTACAACATTCAACAGGAGGGGTTCCACCACGCAACCCAGCGCTAACCTATAAGGGATAGGCAGATAGAATAGGAGAGATAATGGGCGTAGAGAGAAAGAAAGCATAATCTTTGGTAAGTAAAAGAGCACGGTCCAGAGAAATAAGAAAATTAAGACCAAGGATTAAAGGAATCGATTTATGGGGCATAGGACGTGTCCAAAGTTGGGGTAAATGTAAGGGAGGACTAAAGACTCCACAATTCGTATAGAAACGTAAATGGGCATTTTTGGCATATTTATCGCAGCTTAATTGTTGCCCATCAAATTGAGTACTTAAAAGAGGTGCATTGGTGGTTTTAATAAGGGAAGAAGGGAGAAAGGAAAGAAGTAACGCTTCATCAATAGTGGAGGTTGCGGCTCCGCTATCTAAGAAAGCATGTAACGTGAGTTCATGCCCTTGGATAGTTAAGGTACATTGGACCCGAATATCAAGCGTGATTCCTGTATTACAAATACTGGGGGTTTGGATGAAAACAAACTCTGGATTAGGTGGTGGTTCAAGAATAAGTGGTCCTTTTCCTTTATCGGAATAAGGGTCTTGAATATAGGAAGTAGGGCTAAGTTCGTCAAGTGGATAAGTTCCTTCCTTAAGAAGGGTTGGGTTAGTTCTGTTTCTAAGAGATTAAGGCGGATTTGTAGAATAGAAACACGGGATTCTAATAAAGTGTTTCGAGTACTTTTTCGAACAACTTGTGTTTGGGGCATATGGATTTGGAAAAGAGTATCTAGACATAAATTACAACATTGTTTCTTACAAAGTTTGCAAGTTCCACGTTGTAAGATAGAGGGGTAATATCCACAAGCGAAACAAGGAAGATGATCAGAACCTTCTTGTAATTGCCAGTCATGAGTACAAGTTCTTTGGTTTGAACGCAGATCGGTAAGGTTTTGTGATATAAAATGATGATACATAAGAGAAAGATTCTACAAGTCTTGTAACGTTTCATCAAAAAGAGGATCAGAGAAAGGATCCTCTTCTGAGTCAGACCTATAGTGAGGATCTAAGAAGAAGTTGATTAATGAGTAATCTTTTTGTACTGGAGAAGGGATATCTTTAAGATCTAAAACAGAAAGAATGGAATAGATGGACGAAGTACTAGAGACATCATGTTGTATGTCTATTAAATCAAAATTTGTATTTCCTACAACTTCTGCTTCTCTACTGTATAAGTTTTTCCTTTCATGACAGGCTAAGGAAAGACGTCCGGGTTTGTGACATGCAAAACAAGTAATAGTATTAGTATAAATTTTCTTGGGTTTAAATTTTCGTACATGTTTATCTTTATTTAAAAAGGGTTTTTGTTCTTTACTTTTTCTGATATAATACGTTTTTTTAGGTTTAAATTTTGGTTTTGGTGCAGGTAGTCTTTTATGGTGTTTAAAGTGTCTTCTTCTAGTTTGTTGTTGTTGATTCCCATATTGTTGTGGTGTATAGATTTGGCTGCAGAAACCATATTGTTGATTTTTAAGTTGTTTTTGGATCTGAATGTAAGTACATTTTGTTTTCAGTGTTGTTAAGATATGTTGAATTCATACTCCAATATTGTCATATAAAGGAGGGACTTGTAAGTCAGTCCAGGATTTATGTATTTCTTTTCCTAATTCTCCTAATAATTTATTAAAAAATATTTCCCCTAAATCTGGGTTGCAATAATTTCCAGAGATTGCTGTAAGAGCGAGAAAGTCATTACAAAATGGTTTAATATAATTCCAATTAAATAATTATAATTGTTTTAAGTCTCTCTTGGTTTATTTTTGTCTAATATCTAGACCAGTGTTTGCATCACTTGCTGTTAATAATCTATGTATAGCATAGCAGAAATAGTATATTATTGCCA
This sequence comes from Zingiber zerumbet, assembly GCA_037833815.1. Lineage (NCBI taxonomy): Eukaryota > Viridiplantae > Streptophyta > Magnoliopsida > Zingiberales > Zingiberaceae > Zingiber > Zingiber zerumbet. Next base: position 23,850,737 of record JBBMJZ010000122.1, read on the forward strand.
TGAGAAGCAATACGGGCTACTTCTTCAGGAAAAAGGGTTTTAAAGTCTTCCCAAGTCGCTCTAGCTACGTCTTCTAAGTAGTTTTCTCCTACTCTAATCATGGCTTCACCTGTTTCTATATCCATTTCATACTTGGCTTGGTAATCTCTTTTAACAGAGACTATCCATTATTCTAAATAAGTGTCATATAATTGTGAGTCACATTCTGTGATATTAAGTAGTACAACATCTTTTCCAAAGAAAGTCATTGCTGGTGGTCTACATTTTCCTATTGTTCAAACTAACGGATTATTATTGGTATATGGTACTATCCTGGTCCTAGGTAGATGTCCTTGACCGTAGTCCATAGTTTTCATAGTACTTTCAGGTAATCGTACATCATATGGCCTAGAAGTGGCGAACGATTCAGCTGGGTTCATGAAATTAGTTTCTAATCCTCTATATTGTGTCATGAGCCATAAATGTTTCTTTCCTAAAAATTTAAGTAGGTGTGTCTGTCTCGCTAATTGTATTTCGATTGTTTGATGTATTAAGTTTACATGAGGTATTGATTCTTCTTCTGTTTCAATTTCATGTACCATTGAAGTTGGTAAATATCCTGAAAACTAGACAAAAAGTTGATTATTTCTATCCTTATACATGAGTGAGGTAGTGGGTTTTAGAGTGAAATCATGGTTTTGTAAATTGATATTCCATTCTAATCCTGTTAAGGTTTCAAAAGTGTATTCTTTTGGTTTTAAAAAGTGTATGTCTTTTGTTGTCAAGGATTCAATCATATCTATGACCGAGATTTTAAAATGATTATGCATATGATTCATTGTTTTGCCTAAGAAAATAATATCTAATTGGAGATTATCCCCCTGAAATTGTCCATACCCTTTGGCTTGGATGTGAATTTGAATATGTTTTACAAAATCGCGTATAGTCGTATTAAAGTTGGGGCATAAGTAAGTAATGCCTAAATTAGCATTCATATCGGGACACATTTTTGCTCATAAAAAGCTTAATTATGGTGGTGAATAAGTTTGCTTATTATGTTCATTCTTTTGCTCATTAATTGCAACTTACACTTGTAGTTGTTGATGAAAATCACATGAAGATTTCTATTTTTTTTTTGTGGTTGTGAACAATATTGTTAAAGTGTTATGCAAAAGAAGAGACATACTTCGTAAGAAACAATTTGAAAAAAGTTATTGAAGGAATTTGCAATGGTGATATCTTGACGAGGTACGAATCAATAGAAGACATTGAAAAGAGCTGGAAGTACACGTTGGGTTCACATTATAATACGTTGTTGAGTTTGATATGCTTGTATCTTCAGTTATTGATGTCGTTTTAATTGTTGAAGAGGGAAAAGATCACAAGGGCACAAGCAAATAATCTGTTGAAATTAATGGGAAAATATGAATTCATATTTCAGATGCACTTGCATGAAGATTGAAGAATATCTTGAGTCACGAATGATTTGTTGCAAGCTTTGCAAAGAAAAGATCAAGATATTGTAAATGTCAAGATTCTTGTAAGATCTAGCAAACAAGTACAAACAGATAATGGTTGAGATTTATTATTGATGAAGTTTATTTATTTTGTGTTAAATATGAGGTAGTCACCCCACACATGGAAGACATGTTCGCCTTTCATTGGAGATCACGATGAAATATTGAAGGACAAATCTTCACTATTATGGTGTTGAAACATGTTATGAAGTAATAGATTTGCAACTTCAAGAATTGAACAATCGCTTTAACAAGGTACAGAGTTGTTGTTATGTGTGGCTTGTCTTGATCCATCAAATTCATTCTCTATATCATAAAATTGTTTTAGTTTGCTCAATTTTATCCATCCAAGTTCTCCCCTATCTTGAGCATCAACTTGATAACTTTATTTTTGACATACGAAGTAGCAATCAAATCTCTGAGGTTGTGGGGATTAGCAAGCTTGCTAAAAAGATGGTTCAATTGAAGAAACATCGACTGTATCCTTTGAATATTTACTTTTGAAGTTAGCATTGCTATTATCCGTTGCAACTGCAACAGTAGAGAATGTGTTTTAGCAATGAAAATAATCAGAACCTCACTTTGTAATCGGTTGGGAGATGATATATGAATGATTGTTTGATACCATAAATTAAGCAAGATGTGTTTCATAAAGCTATTAATCAGCATTTTCAAAGCATAAAATCTCGCAAGTGTTATGGTAAAAACAGATCAAGTTAACATATGACTTTTAATATACATTTTGTGTTGTATTAATTTTTTAAATTTATTGAATTTGCCTCCCCTAGTTGAAAATCCTAGCTACGTCATTGCTTCCTTCCTTCTTTTTCCAACAAAGGGAAAAAAATGTTCCACTCGGACCTAAACCATAAACACTAAAACCCTAAAATCCTAAACATTCAACCCTAAATCTAAACCTTAAAACCAAAACCCTAAGTCATAGAAACAAAAACCCTAATCTCTAAACCCTAAAAACCTTTAGCCCTAACCCTAAACCATAACCTTAAAATCCTAAACCCTCAACTCGAAATCTCAACCTAAAGCCCGAAAACCTAAACTCTAAGCCCTAAAAACCTAAACCCTATACCCTAAACCCCTAAAATCCTAAACCCTAAACCCTACTCTCAAAACCCTAAAACCCTAAATCTAAACCCTAAACACCCTGTTGAAGATGCCCTATGGGAACACCTTATATCGCCTTGTTTCAAAATTTTAATCAAGCCAATGCAGTTAATCGATGGGCATTATTCACCAAACAAAAATATGAAGCCACTTCACTCCATGCTTGGACATGTGATATTTTGTTCTCTGTATCTAAAGTACAAAATTTAGTTCTACTAATCATTCATTAACATCAACAATTATTTACAAAAGCTTATCCAAATGTTCAAACAAGGCAAAGAATGAAACATTTTGATGTGGGTAAATTTCCTTACAAGCATCTACAATTTTGACTTTCGCCTTAACACCATAACACAAAGTAGCCTATCATAATTAAGATCCAACATTAGTTAAAAATCAAAAGCAAGAGAAGAAAATCCTTTTAAGAGACCATGAAAGGCTAACATTTCTTTTCATATAATGTAAAGAGTAAGATTTCCTTCCACCTAACCTCAAATGTTTATGTGAAAGGGGGAAATAATGTTCTATAGAAATTAATAATCCATAAGTAACACATGGTCCTCTAATAAGGCAGCCCGGTGCACAAAGTTCCCGCCAATACAGGTCGAGGAAAGTCGGACCACATTCGGTCCATTGTACGCAGGCTTACCTGCATTACAAGAGGTTGTTTCCACGACTTAAACCCATGATTACAAGGTCACACGGCAACAACTTTACCGTTGCGCCATGACTCCCCTTCACAAAGTCCTCTAATTTTCAAGTGTAGACAACTTAAGCGATGCCCCTCTTGCATTTTACTTTTTCCTTAGACATGTTTTTTTCCCCTAAGAACTTGTTAATATTTTTTTGGCTTTAAAAAAAACAAAAAAAATATATTAGCAGGTCCTATTAATATTTTTTGGGGTTTTTTAAAGCCAAAAAATATTAACAAGTTCTCAAGAAAAAAAACATGTCTACGGAAAAAGTAAAATGCAAGAGGGGCATAGCTTAAGTTGTCTACACTTAAAAAATTTAAAACATCATAAAAAAAACTATTCATAGTTCCTCTTAAGTATTTTAACATACAGAGAAACAAAAAATTGTAGAGAAAATGTTAAACCTGGGAGTCCGCGAAGGATGATGACAATATGATCAGGTCTAGATGCGCGTAGAGGTTGCTTAAACAAATCACAAGCATTGACAATTGTTGGTTTAGCATTGATAGAATGATTGATTGAAACTATTGGCACCCCATCAGGAAAATGTTTCAGTGGTACTTGATGGATGAGAGGTAAATCCTACATTGAATGATGATTTCATGAGGTAAAAAATATAGAATCACTTAGATAATCTTGCAAGGTCTAAGACTAATAGTACTATAAGCCAAACCAATACAAAACATAGAAAGACGATAAGACCACAACATTTAATACAGAACGAAGATGCACAATAAACTTGCCCATATATTGTTAAATAACTGATGATATCAGCCAAAAATAGATGAGATCAACATATACTAATGCAGATTTTTAAACATTAAATCAAAGCAATAGAGGCGGCCAAGAAAACTCAAGGACCTAGGTACCTGACTGATAAAATAATGTATTCAGTAAACAAAAAGTTAACGTTATTATTTTGCTGGAACTTGATTGGGGTCTTGAGTAGGACTCAGGTTGGTCAGTTTCAAGTTTCAGCCCTACTTTCTGATAATCTTACCTGACTTTGATTTAGAATAAAATGCATATATATTGAAAACTTATAAAGCCAATAACCCTAAGTCCCCATGCCTAACTATTCCTCTTGCCCTAGTGGCCTAATCTCTAGCATCTTCCCTTTCCACCTCCAGATTCAAATAAGTGAGATCAAACTACATTCTATTCAAACAAATCTAGGTCAAAACAATCTTAGATAGGCCCATCATGATTAGCTAATATTTCCTAGTCGGTAATGTGGTTGAAACCAACAAACGAGAAAGATCAAGAATCGGCATCAAAGTCAATTTAAGAAGAAAGTAAGGTTCTTTACCAAATGAATAAGAGAAGAATAAAATTAAAAATAATTAATATATTCCTCTAGCACAAGATAGATAATTCTACAGTCTTTCACAGTTAGCTTATCTTCAAAGCAAAATTGAAAACTTTAAGCACTAACGTCTTTTTCTATCACTAATTAGGGGCATATACTAGAAATTAAATCTATATCCCCACAATTTCTACTTTTTTCCCTCTTAAAGTATAAGGTAAGAGAACTTGTTAGAACCCAATCTCTCTTTTAGTTTCACTACATATTCCACAATCAATTCTTTCACAGTGAATGAAAGAGGACATGTGGATTAGTCACTCTTCCTCTTCTCTTGAGTAAGTACAAAAAATTCTCTTCTGACATGTATATCTTTCTAAGACTTGTTGTCATAATTTTATTCATATTTCCTCCTCACATTTTTTTCTTTGTTCTCTTTTTAAGAAAGCAGTGTGGACTCCAAGCTCTCATTTGCAATCTTACTTTACTCCTACATCTTCCGCAAACTTCACAGCACTATGATATCTTTAATTTACAGGGAGTTAACCGAGGAGATTAAATTTTTGTAAAGCAACGTTTAAAATATTGTTCAGCACAGGAGTTTTAGTCTCAGGCCAAGATGATACACTTTTGATACCATGTCTTGCTGAAATGAATTCAAATGAGTTAATCTTATAATATGCAATTTTGAAGTGGAAAATATGCAAACATACAAATTATACTAGATTATAAATGCATAAGCTATTGATATTATAATTAGTTTTAACTTTGAAAGTTACTTAAAACAATACAATTTTTTATCTAATGCATAAATACCAATACTAAAGAATTAATATATGTTATGAATAAAATAATAATCTATAATTAACGATATTAATAACTGTACTATTTTATCTCATAACTATTCAAAATCTATAGTATTTAATCTTTATGTTATGTTATTGTATCTACAAAAGTATTTAAAATCTATATATTTAATCAAATTTATGCCTCACCATATTTATTAACTATAAACAATAATATATGACAACAAAATCTATAGAACAACATATTATATATAAATTTATTATATAATTATCATTTTTTTTCTTTTGGAATAAAAATTATATAACTTATACTTACTAATAGAAGAAAATTTTATCTTTCTAAACATACCCATATTATGAATTTAAAAATTATTAATAGTTTATCTCAATCATTATTAATAACTTATCTTTATTCATATTTTTCACTTAATTCCTCCAACCCACTAACTGCTCTCACCCCTATAAGATGTTAATATCTATTTACTAGCCCCATTCACATAAGAACCCGCTGATAAATTCACCCATATATGTGATTTATATCATCTTAGCTAACCCCACCAACTCATGGACTCACCTTCTCCTGTTTCACAATGCTCTCCCATACTCTCACTTCTTCTATTTCACCCATGTCTCATTTTACCTCACTACCAACTTTCACCACCATTGCTCAAACAACTCAACACACCATACCAGTTTCACAACCTCTTATCCTCATGACCTCATCGCTCTCGCTTCTTCTGTTCCACCCATGCGCTATTGAATCCTCACCACCAACTTTCGCCGCCATTGTTTAGACAACACAACACACAATACCAGTTTCACAACCTCTTATCCTCATGACCTCATATCCTCTTCTAATATATGAATCTACATCGCATGGTTCCTATGTTGCCCCACTCCTTGCAAATTGGCACCAAAAGGTTCTAAGATATCATGCGACACCACACAATAATAGTTGGCACATCTTATTCAACTACAAAATGCTTGTCAACATCATATCCATTTTGGTTGACGAGCAAATCAATAGGTCCTGCCAGTGTCAATCAAACAATATGAGGATTCACTCCTTGTTCTAAAGAACAATTAAGCCATTGTCCCAACTTTGAAGCATTGGACAAACAATTCTTTCTTTGGCTATACTATGTTTTGTCTTCTCCAAACTAAGAATTATCAATATCTTTATCAACAATCAAACAACTCAATGGGACATTTCCCTTTTTTGTGTGGCAAGCTAGCATAACTGAAATTTAATGTAGGTGCTTGCTTCTTTTGTGTTATTATCCTTCAATCTAACATGTAGATGTCAATATTCTCTTTTACAATGAAAGATATTTTTCTTTTACTCATTTTTTTATTGTGACCCCAATTAACCCATACTAAGAGGGTGAATGCAAAGATGGATTGGACTTCACTAGTCAAGCTGTAATTTTGGGGATTTATTTACTTGAACAATAGGTGATAGGTCAATGGTAGATCAGGAGTGAAGAATAAGTCAACAAATGGATCATTATCATTTGTTTCCTTTGATAGCTAAGAGGGGAAATGGATACTTCAAGGGATGAATTTGAACATTTTTCCATCGTAACTCATCCGTCTAATATCCTTCATGAATCGTTTGGGAATAGCCAATGTGTAGCGTGATTGGAGCATTTCAAGAAAACCTGGAATCAACATTTTTGAGGTATGACAGTGTGGAAGGATACATATTATGGTATTGTCTTCTGCGTCTTAGCGACTATGTATTGGGATCTAGAAATATTTATCTACGATCAGTGTAAAGGCAAACTTCATTTGGATTTGACTAAGATCTTTATAATTCATTTGTGTCTCAAGATTGGGTTGGTTTGGCTTCAGAAGGATTAGTAATTAACACTACTTGAGTACAGAAAATTATTCATCCTCTATATATGCACTCATCAAGGAAGCAACTCAAAGGATAATTCTTTCTCATCCCTCCCATCTATTCTTCCCTCTCTATCATGTATCAATCTTTGCAGTTCATCACCCACCATTCAAGGCACAGTTAGTCATTAGCAACTAAACAAATAAAGAACTCAAAATATAAAGAATCTAAATTCAAAACAAAAAAAGGTTCGAAAAAAAATAATTGTAAATGCATATGAATCATCCAGAGAACCTGTGCAATCTCAACCGGAGGAGGTTGCTGTACATAGTCACTAGACCGTGGTAAAGCATGCGGATTGGGATATTTTCTATTAGTTGGATTGGATGCGATTGCTGAAGAACTTGGTAGGACAGGAAACAATGCTAGCGGTGGTACAGTCAGTGGTGAAGTCTCTGGAACATGAGTAGCTGGAAGAGATGGTGGCAAAGAGAGCTGTACTCCAGGTGTATGCATTCGACCCATATTTTTTGACATGCCATTACCATCAATAGTAGAAAAGTTAGATAAACCTCCTTGCACAACAAAGTTCTCTGAACCAGACTCTTCTGACAATGGATAATTTAGTGGTTTTAGTGGTCTTTGAGTATCACATATATCTGGAGCTTTAATTTCATAGGGAAATCCAAGTGCATCTGTGTGTTGGATGGCTAGATCAAATCTGCTTTCTGTAGGGTCTCTAGATGTTGGATAGGAACTTTTCTCTCGTGCAAGTTGATAGCTTACTTGTTCAGGATTTTCAGTCTTTGGCAGAGCATAAGGGTAATCTTTTGGTGCATGAATCTCTGGGAAATCATTGCGACCATTCTGTTCAAATTGGTCTCGCGGCAAGTAATTTAATGTATTGTGTGTAGCTTGCTGTCTCTTCGCAGAAAAAGGAAGTTCGTCAGTGACATGAGCTGCATTGTACCTAGTATTAGGCATAGAGATATCATTCCTATAGTTGCCGCTCTGCTGAAAAGAAACATCCTGCCGATCATGTATTACATTTGGGGAACCATCGTATTGATTATGTCTTGCATTTGCGTAGTCCTGGATGTCTGAGCCACCTGCAGAATATCTGTTTTCGTAACGACCGATCCTGTTCTCACCCAAATGTGTATCATATACCTCCATTCTTTCAAAATCTAGTCTTTCACGGAACGCATACCGCTCAACCCCATAGGAAGTCGAAGGTTCTTTAAAACTCTGATGCCCTCCAAATTGACCTGGCCACAACACTTTATTTGGGGAGAAATAAATTGTTTCTAGAGGTAAAAGTAAACCACTTTTTCCAACCGAGTTAAACTTCGAGCCATCAGAGACGCGATCTACCCTGACATCCCCTGGTTGACTCTGTGATCCAGCACGGGCAAATCGATCTGGCAGAAATTCGCCTTTAGATTGCATTAACTCTTCATTCAGCTTCCCATGATCTCGAATCAGATTAAGCCTGCGTGCATCCTCCACCGATATCCTCCCTGAAACAAAATCGTTGCGATCGAATAACGGATGAAGGTGGGCAGTCCCCACTGGTGGTTCTTCGACTCGCATCCTTTTATATGAGGTCTCTCCTCCCAAAAACTCATCTTGCGGAAGCCGCTGTCGCGGATCAATAAAAGGGCGGAAGATCTCCCCCTCCATGGCACGATTCACGCCCCAGCTTTCTGGCGGGTGCAGCCTCCGAGGCTGCAGCGGCGGCGGCGGCGGCGGCGGCGGCGGCGGTCGGTGGTCCCATAAAGGAGGCCGGTGCGAGAACGGCGGAGCGGGACCTGGAGGAAATCGGCGAAATTCAGGACGGTAATGGTCGAATGCATGGGGCGCCAGTGGCATCTGGATCGGCATTTGGCAGAAAGGGAAGTGGGGGGTCGAACAGATGGGACAAAGGTGCCCTTGCGGCGGCCGAAACCTCGAAGATCCATCCATGGCGAGCTCGATTTTTTCAAGGATTTGGTCAGGAATGGTTGGGCATGCTAGGGTTTGCAAGAATTCTCATTCTCTTCATTTTTTGTGAATTATTTAAATATTATCATATTCATATGCACTAGGTGTTCACGTTTAACAATGATCGTGTCCCACGGGATTGTCTTTGGAAAAAACAATCCTCCCATGCCATTAGTTGATTTGAGAACGAACTATTTTAATCAGTTTTTTTATTATAATATTTAATATTATAATTTTGATGCAATAAATTTTGGGTGAATTCAACAGTTGAGAAAATGTTACGATGGATATTTAATCATCATCCTATAAAGATCACTAAATACTAAATTAGGACAAATATCTTTCCAGCATTTATCCCTTTTTTAAATATTTATACCAGTTTCTCTATCCAAAATATATAATTTAAGGTAAAAATATTACTTTATTAAATTTAGATATCCACTTTATGTATCAGTTTCTCTAT
>JBBMJZ010000122.1:23862366-23890262 GCA_037833815.1 Zingiber zerumbet
TCTCACTATTAATTCAACCAATTGATATGATGTAGATAAGAACCTACTACTCAAGGACATTATTATATTTATTCAATCAGCACTGAACTGAAATAAATATAATAATCAACTTTGTCTTTTATTTATAATGAAATATGATACAATAATGTGCCCTTTACAATCATCACATGATTTGTACTAGGGCTAATACTAACACATTTCTCACACTCTGTTATAATCTTCCATACATGTTCATACTTGAAAGCCTTATTCTTATGTGCCTTTTTCCACATATCATGTGTAGCGGCTAAAACATCAGCATCACTTTCACCACTAGCCCGATTGTTGAAGAAATTATTGTACGATCTTGAGAACTTACCAATATCAGGCATAACCCGATAATGTGACTTTATCGATGTCCATTCTCTTGCTGTCGTACCCACAGACTGCTTATCATTTTAGTACGTGATGGTACATTGCTAAAAATTCTTATGCATTACCAACTTTTGAGTCATTGGTAATAGTTCCCCAAGCTCTTGCAAGACACTTCTCCTCCTCTGTTGACCACATCACCTTAGCTCTATTACGAGGGGCATTCATTTCTTTGTCATCCTCCTCATCATCCTCGAGGTTAATATTTTCTATCCCAGGTGTCGTCGAATGTGGTGGAAATTGAGAGCGTAACATTGAAATTGATGTTGGGGGCTCTCTATCATATCCAAATCCTCCCAAACTCACCTGTCGAGATTCATTCGATGTCATGCTCGATGGTGATGGAGTAGTAAATACTTGAGAAGGAGATGACATCATAAACTGGCTAGCCATTGAAGTATAATCAGATGGAAACATGAAAAACGGAGCATGAGGAACAGAATTTGAACTTGTGGGAGCATTTTATGAAAATTGAGTTGCATATGCAAATTGAGATGGATGAGGATTGGGAAGGGAACATGATTGAGGATTTTGAGAGTTTGAATTTCCCTCTATATTTAGAGAACCAAATAAATTGTTGAATGAACTACTGAATTTTTCAACCATTTAGAATAAGAAGATAGAAATATTATGGTAGAGAAATTATGGAGAAAGTTTTAGATAGTGAGTAGGGAAATGAAAAATATTGCTCTATTTATAAGCCAAAAAAAATTGTTGTTAAAAAAATAATGTGAAATGGTTGTTTCTAACCATTGTGTTGAAAAAATTGACTGTTGCCAAAAATTTATCGTTGCCAACCGTTTGCCAAAATTGTCCGTTACATTAAATTTTCTATTTCTAAAACAAACAAAAATCAAAAAACAATAAAAAAAAATTGACTCACATCCACTATATGTGGGACCCATGCCCACAAATTCTTTTTGATTTTTAAACAATCCTGAACCCAGCATCCAAAATTGGATTCTGGGTTCACAAGTTTATAAAAGTTGTATCATTTGTAATGTCATTGGATTTACAAAACCCAACTTTTGGGGTTTTGTAAACCCAGCGTTGTTGTTACCCTAAGACCATATAAAAACGTGAGTGGAGTGCTGAGTGAAGACTTTCCCTAATCCCTACTCTTTCTAAGACCATATACAAAGGTATTCATACACACAAGCGTACTTACACGCACAACATATTTTACTTCTACGAGCATACTCCGACTTTCCCCTTTTTCTGTCCTGACTTCCACCTTAGCCTTCCTTATAACTGTTTTCTATGTTCTTAGCTTTCCTAGAGCTTTCGCCCTCACAAGAAACCTTCAGAACTGTCTACTCACCGAGTGTCCTGAAACCCTTGCTCTGCTCAACCCACCGAGAGTCAACCCGATAAGAGTTGACCAAATAGAAGTCAACCCGATAAGATTTGACCTGTCAAGAGAATCATGCTTCAACACCAGGTCAGCCTTGACTTTTAGGGGCACTTGAGCTAAAAGAGAAAAAGGATCTCTATAGATTTTTTTTTTTTACTAACGTATAATTTGATTATAATTTAATAGAGAAACTTAAAAATTAATATATTTTATTTAAAATATGATAAACTTCATATAAAATATATTTCTTAAGATTTTTCAAAAAGTATAACACCGTATAAAATATATTTCCTAAGCTTCTCATAAAAATACAATATCTACAAATAAAAAAACAAGTATCCAATAATTATTGGAAAAAATCTAGATCTTCTAATATTTTAAGAAACAAAATCATCAATAAGGTCTTCAAAATTAAGTTTTTCTAATACCTCATTTTCAATGCATAAAATTGTCAAGTCATTTCATTTTTCTTAAGACATAGTTGAACGCAAATGTGATTTTAACAATTTTAGTTTAGAAAAACTTCTTTCTGTTAATGATACAGAAACTGATATAGTTAACAAAACTCTATAAGCAATGGAGATATTAGGAAAACAATCTAAGATTTTACGAACTCAAGAACTTCAAAAGCTAATTTTATTTCTATTGGTAAACATATTTGTAGCATGTGCAATTCAGAAAATAAATTATCAACGTCAATATCAAATTTATCACTATATTTTAGAGTAACTTGAAGATTATCATAATACCCATGTAATCTATTATCATTCATTGAAAATAACTTTTTAGGATTGAACAGAAAACAAAAAATATTTTTAAAGAATTTCAATTATTCAAATCTACTCTTTAAAGATGAAATAGTAAAATCAATGATAATAAAAAAAATTAATCCTAAAAGATTCGTCATCATATTGTGAAATATCTCCATGACAATTTTGATCAACTTATTTCTTTTTGTGAATTATATGTTTTTGAAGAAAAATAAGATCAATTTTCATTTTAGATGCAATCTCTTTCGCTAATGTCATAGCAAATTAGAAATCTTCCTCCCTATATCTTTCAAAAATATAGATAAGTAGATAACCTATGTTGCAGGTTTATATATTGATGAATGATGATATTAATGAAACTAAAATTTTAATTGGAGAATAGGATTTTTTGATTTAATTAAAATATATTCAAAGAAGAAGAATGGAGGGAATTAACATTCAGGATTCAGACTTCACTCTATAAGTTTTCTAACTTCTGTAAACGAATTAATGAAAAATAGTTGTACAAGAAATAAAGTTTTGGAGAGGAAAAATGACCGTTTACATTTCTTATTTTTCCTTTCTTTTCTATTTTAGATTTTTTTTCTTAAATTTTAATGGTAAATATATTTTTTGGGGTTTTTTTTATTAAAACAATCCAATAAAATATATTTTTTTAGGTTTTTATTAAAATAATCTAATTATATATAATATATATTATGTATGTATGTCAAATTTGGGGCCCCTAAAAATCGGGGGCCTTAGGCCGTCGCCCCCGATGACATACCTCAGGGTCGGCCTTGCCATTCAGCCACGATGATCTTACATTTTTGTTCACCTTGCCTAAAGATTAAATTTACGGTAAATTAGAGAAAAATCCCTAATCATAACTTTATCTTTGCATGCAGACCCTAAGCACAAAAAAACTTTGTTTTCACTCCCTGCATGCAATGTTTTATTTATTTCAACTCCCTCATGCAAATTTTGTTACCTAATTGCCCTCAGTTTTTTTAGGTATAGAAGATCTAAAAATGAGTATAATTTCTCTTAAAGTTAGTACTTTACACTAGAATTAAGTATATTTTCTATTAAATTGAGTACGACTTTTTTTCCTGCTTTAATATAATTTCTCCTAAATTCAGTACTATTTAAAGAAAATCTAGTATATTTTCTATCCAATTAAGTATCATTTAAAGAAAATCTAGCATATTTTCAATCCAATTAAGGCGAAAAAAAATCGTGCTCAATTTGATAGAAAATATTCTAAAATGAGTATAATTTCTCTTAAAGTTAGCATTTTATACTAAAATCGAGTATATTTTCTATTAAAATTATCCCTTATATTTTTTAAGTACAAATAGTCTAAAAATGAGTATAATTCATGTTAAATTCAGCACTTTACACTAGAATCAAGTATATTTTCTATTAAATTAAGTATAATTTTTTTTCTACTTAATATAATTACTCCTTCCTCCTAAATTCAGTATCATTTAAAAAAATTTAGTATATTTTTCATCTAATTGAATGTCATTTAAAGAAAATTTAGTATATTTTCCATCCAATTGAGGTGAAAAAGAATTGTATTCAATTTGATAGAAAATATACTAGATTCTGATTTGATGTATTAAATTTAAGAGGAATTATACTCATATTTAGACTTTTTATACTTAAAAATATTAGGGGTAATTAGGTAAATTTATTTAATTAGGGTGTGAAAATAATTTTTTTTACCACTGAGAATTATATGTAAAGTTTTCTTTACCAATAGGACTACATGCAAAATTTAAGACTTATAAGATATATTAAAATCTTAAGCATCAAGAACTCATTATAAAAAAGTCAGTAAATAAATTATTTTTATATTTTCTTTTATAAATTTATAAAAACTAGTAAATTAATCATTTTTTAAACTTGAAAGATCTAAAATCCTTGAATCACGAATCGAACCATACTAAATTGTGAGATTAGATTTTTCTCTCCTTTTTTGGATTTTTTTTTGTATAAGAATATTTATAAAATCCTAATCAAATCATTTTTTTTTTAAAAAATACTAAATCAATCTACTTTACCCTATCTTAGTTGATAACGTAGAATCAATGGGACTATAATAGAAATCAAGTAGTATACTAAATTTAATGCGACTATAACTTTTTTATTTAATTTTTATAAAGTATTAAAATATATATAATTGATGATATATTTAATAATCTATGTAGACATGAAGTTAAAACTGATTATCTATCGTAGAGTAAATACATGAAGACTGGATTATATATATAAAAAAAATCTATCGGGTCGGATTCGAATTTGGATTGGGATTCAGAATCGAATTGGAAAGACTATTGTTAGGATTCACATAACCATTTGATTTGAACCCTAACTCTTCCAACTCACACTGACCTCATTGAACCCTCGTAGTACCTGTTCAAATAACACATGCCATGGCCCATACACACGCCCAATCTATAGGGTGTTAACTCGGGTGGGAATCTCTTACCAATTCGTTCCTCAAGCCTGCACAACGGCTGTGGTCGTGTCATCGAAGGGTTAGTGCGAGAGACGGCTGTGACCGGAGAGGAGAGAGGGATGTTGGAATCGCTCCCTCAAGACGGTGGCAAGCTTGTCGTCGGCGAGAATCCATCTCAGGAGGAAGAAGCAGCGAAGAGGCCATCGCAGCAGCGACGAGTCATCATAGCCGACCTGAACGTAGACCCGCCGGAGAGCGACGTAGATTGCGCTCTCGCCACCATACCCCAAGCTGTTCCCAGGTGTTTATGTTTATTTGTTTTATTGAAGTTTCCTTGCTTCTATTACAGTCTCGGCGCTTCTTTGTTGTCTCGTACGGCTACTGTTGATTAATGGGTTATTTATCTCTATGATAATTCAGTCACTCAAAGTGTGTGGTAAAAGAAGGATAAGCACCATCTCGTTCTTGTGGATTAGTATTGAAATAGAAAGACATACTCATAAAACACAATATCTCAGGATGCAAAAAATTTACAAGCTGCAAGATCATAACCCCGATAACCTTTCTGACAAAGGAGATTGCCAACAAATATGCATAGTCTAGCTTTTTGATCAAATTTATGTGTCGATAGAGGCTTGTATCATAACAAAGTCATCCAAGAGGGTGAAGATGACTATATGTGTAGGTAACTTATTGTGTAGAACTTGGTGTCCCTATTTATTAGATAGAAGATGTGTTGGTAAATGATTGACTAGATAGTATGCCCAAATTTGAATGGCAAGTTTGCTTTAAAAAGGTTGACGGTTGCGTTAGGTTGCCAGGCAAAGTTCAATGAATGAATTCATTAAGCTATTGTGTTAATGCCAGGTTATCCCTCTAAAGGAACACATTACAGGGTTTGATTGTAAAGTCTCGGTAAGGGCCGTTACATCAACTTGGGTGTAGTGTTAAATATGCAAGAGTTCTCACACTATAGGTTGGATAAAAATAAATATTATAGAAAATTGATTCTCTTACATTTGGAACATGAAACATGAAACATGGAATATATGAATGTTCATGAGTAAAACAATGGAGGTAGTAGATACGATGATTAGGAGAAGAATTAATATTTTATATTTACAAGAGATAAAATGGGAAGGGGAGCCTTGGCGCAATGGTAATGTTGTTGTCATGTGACCAAAAGGTCACGGTTCAAATCCTGGAAATAGCCTCTTGCAAAAAGCAGGGTAAGGTTGCGTACAATAGATCCTTCCCCGGGACCCCGCATGGTGGGAGCTTCGTGCACCGGGCTGCCCTTTCTTTTATTTATAAGAGATAAAATGGGGAGGAGAGAAGACAAAAATGATAGAGAACTCGAGTTTTAAGTTATGATGCACAAAAAGGAGTAAAACAATAAATGAAATAGGTATTGTCGTAAATAGTTCGTTAAAGGATGAAGTAGTAGGAGTGAATAGAAAGAGGGATAGAACTATAGTTCTCAAAATGGTGGTGGCTAAAGAAATTATTAATGTAATTAGCATATATGCATCTTTGGTTTTGGGAAGACCTATATGAGGTATTACAACAAAAATTCTAGCAAACATAATGATTTTAATAGGAGGAGATCACGACCAACTCTTCTACTGATTATACCATTACTTTGACTCATATGCGTTAATAATCGAGTGATCTTGATTAATTCGATCAATTTACTTAGATCTCGACTATTTCCGCTGTTGATTGCTTTATCTATTGATTGTTTTAGCCTTATCAGTCGATTGCCACCCTTTCAGGACAAAATCCTATTTAACGTTACAATAAATATAATGTAGAAGTGCTCAGTTGACTAAATTTGAAACATAACTTATCCGTTGCAAGATTTCTATCTTTAGTTTACTGCTAGTTGAATGACTCCCAACAAAATTTGTTCGTTGGCATTTTAGCCTTAGTTTACTATCAGTGGACTCAACCATTAGTCTACTCTACTAATACTCTAACTTCAATCACTCTAAGGCTGTGTCTCGTGGGGTTAAAAGACCCTATGTATGTGGGACTTCCTCATTTGCTTATTACAATTTGATCTCGACTTACATAACTTTCAATGCATAAAGATCATTTTGTCGGAACTTCAACCATTATGGTCGACCTTGACATATTTAGACTTCCACTTGCTTAACCTTAGGTTAATCGTGACCCACTAAGGTTCTCACTTGCCTAGCAAAACAACCTTGACTAGCACTTTCACTTTGTCAAGCATCCGACCCTTTTATCACTTTCCAAGCTTTCCAAGCATCCAATTTTCTTTTATGATCTACCTAGAATTCCAATGCGAACTACTCCTTGTTGGTTATATTCCATTTGCCAACATCGTTGGACTTCCTCCGTTGCCAACTCTATTGTAGTTTTCACTTGTCTAACACCTTATGAACTTTTTATACCTTCCTCTTGTCAATTGCTATTGAACTTCTTCATTGGCAACTTTTGTTGAACTTTCTGTCATTGCCAAATGTCTTGTCAACCTTAACCCATTCAGATTTCATCCAACATCAACCACTAGTCAACCACGACCTATTTGACATATCGATCCTAAATTACTCTTAGTTCAATCATATTACCCACTATATGATTACACCAATATATTATCCAGACATATTATATAAACATCAAAACATTGCAATTGCAATCACCAGATTGCCCTAACAGATTATATTGAGTCTGCTACTAATTCAAAGTCCACTTTAGGATCTTGTACTTACATTGAAAGCGACTTAGCACAATTTATTGCAGAAGAGGAATATAGACCCGTGGCACTAGCATTATTTAAGATGATTCAAGTTATTTCTTTTACTTGATCTTAGTTTTACTATTGATTCGATAAATATGCATTGTGACGATCAGGCTACAATCTTTGTTGCAAGCAATCTGGTATTCAATAAATGCAATAAACATGTCAAAGTTAGTTGCCACTTCGTTTGAGATCTTATATCTAAGGAGATCAACATGTCATATACTTTCATCAAGGTTATGTTTCTTAGTGAAGCTGAGTATCTAAATATCTGAGTATGAGGAATGCTATATTCATTTGAAATAATAGATATGATCTCATGCCTAATTTTTTGATAATTGAGTTAGACCTAGAGGCTATATAAACATGAGCTGTAGACCTTTTTGGAGCATAAAAAACTTGAAAACTTATATCACTTTGGTTCTAATTTTCGAGCTAAGGCATGGTGAATCATGCAGTTCACAATAAGGCCAATAATTCCTCTTTTATGGCCATTTGGAGTCACTCGGTTCAAGTTTTACAATATGCACATGAAAATATTTTTCTAATTTATACCACCTGGATTTTGGAGCTTCAGATGTATGAACACAATTCTCAACATAGAAGTTAACTTGGATGACCCTTCTGCTACTCTTCCTTCACAACCCACCCCACTCTTCCTTCACTAAACCCACCCTGGAGATCAAGTGATTCAAGGGATCCCATAGTTATTTAAGGCGTGAGACACCCAAAAGTGAATAGGTACTATGGGATTTGAGGTGCATGACGCAAATTGAGGTGCACTCCTTACCGAAGTAAGACACTCTAGGTATAAATTTTTACAATTCAAACATATATTTGCAATTTTTGCTACGAAATTTCACTAACAAATCTATAATCCATAAAATAATAAATAATAATGTAAATAGAAAATTCACTAGCAAATAAATACGTTATGCTCATAATTCAAATAAAAAAAACTTCAAATATCTAAATCATCAAAATCTTCATTATCTTCCTCAATCATATCATTATCATCATTATCATATGTTTTAGATTTGTATAGCTAAATCTTCATCGATTTTCTCAAGACCCATTTCTTCCTCCTCTCACAAGGCACACCCTTAAGGTGCATAGGCGCAAGAGGCTCGCTTGATTGTGCCTTGCGCCTGGATGCAGCCAGGCGAGCACCTTTAATAACTATGAGGGATCCAATTTCTCTTTCACAGCCTTCGTCATGTTCATTGCTGAGACTTACCTTGGAAATGAAATTGGTTTTGAAAAGTGTAGTTGTGGAGGGTTGGGCAATATGACTGGCCAATTACCTTGAACCAACCTTTTACTAAGTTAAGCGGGCTTTATTTTTTTGTTATTTGATGACCCTTCTCTACAGGATTCAGGTTGTATGCGCCGTCTGCTGGATTTTACTAACTTTGATACTTGCTCTGGAGTTACTTTTCCTTTCTGATTTGCAGTTTAACATGCTTATTTTAATCCTATTGTTGGATTTACAAAATCTGCAGGGACAACAAGGATGAGAGTAGTACAGTACAAAGTACGGTGGTGATAAAAGATACTGATATGGGCGATGGTGAAGGTGGGTTGCTGAATATTGTCTTGTAATAGCATCAGAATTTCAGTGTTAATGTTTAATTTTCTCACATTTCCAGATATCGACCAACAGTGTCATGGAGTATCTACGTTACGTGAAGAGAAAGTTAGTGGTCTCAAAGCTGTGAGTTTCTGTTCTTTTCAATTGTGTCCTCTTTTCACTTAATATTTTGAAGGTGAAATATTATGTTTGAATGCTAATTGAGCTATATAGGTACCTTTCCTTTTGGTTTATTTTTCAAACATCATTAATTTTCTAAAGTTGTGAAGTTTTGAAAAAATAAGTTCTCTACTATTAGAGAGCAATTAAGTGTCTTTCTAGTTGATGACAGAAAAACAATTACTATGGTATAAACATATTGAGGTCGTTCAATTTTATAAATTAGTATGCTAAATTAATAAAGTAGAGAAAATCATTGCTGAAGGTCCGAGCAGTAGAGAAGACCAATGAAAGCATTAACACAATAAGTGACTTAAAAGCCCGACATGGTTAAAAAATATCATTATGTTGTGAGGTCAACGCACACAAGGTATACTCGTACCACAATTATTTCCATAGTTCACATGTGGGTTGACACATGCTTGTGGACGACATGTGTGACAGAAGGAATCAAATTTGATTCCTTCTGTTAATCACGGAGGGGGGCGGGTGAGGAAGAAGATTAAATATAAATTGAGAGGAGATTGAATCAAATTCGACATATATAATAGTTAACTAATCTATATATTATAAATATAAGAGTCCCAAATAATAAAGTTATAAATTCGTTATAAACATATGTATTGGTTATTATAAGCATATACAGGTTATATATGACATATTTACATATCAGTTATATCTAAACAATTAATAATAGTTATGTATATATAACAATTAAAAGCGGTTACACAAATAAATTATATATATTAAATGATATAATAGTAATTATTTGATTATCATATTTAGAAGGGGAGCCTTGACACAACGGTAAAGTTGTTGCTCTATGACCAAAAGGTCACGAGTTCAAATCTGGGAAATAACCTCTTACAAAAAGTAGGGTAAGACTGATTCTTCCCGGGATCCCGCATAGCGGGAGCTTTGTGCACCAGGCTGCCCTTTGATTATCATATTTACATAATTATTAATTGTTTAAAATATAATTAATATTTTTTATATTATTTGTATTAATTAATTATTTGATTATAAAATTTCAAGAATTAATTCAATAATTTGTATTTAATAAGAGTCCCAAAAATCGCTAATGCCAGTTCTAAGTTCGAATAAAAAGGTTGAGGTTGTATTAAGTTGTCCGCTTGCGTCAAACACGGGTGAATATTCTATAAATGGATCTATCAAACTATTATGCTAATGCTAGGTTCTTCGGAAGGAATGCATTGCAGAGTCCTACTATAACGTCTTGGTAAGGACCGTTACTTTTCCATGAGAACTTGAATGTAGTCTTAAATATAAAAGAGTTCTCACACCATAGGTTGGATATGAACAAACATTATATAAATACTAATTATCTTAGATTTAGAGCATAGGAATGCTCATTGGTAAAATAATAGAGGTAGTAGATATGATGATTAGGAGAAAAATTAATATTTGTGTTTTCGGGAGGCAATTTGTAGAAGAGAAGGCAAAAATGATAGAGAATTCGGGGTTTAAGTTATAGTACACGAAGGAGTAAAACAAGAAATGAAGTAGATATTGTTGTAGATAGTTCATTAAAAGATGAAATAATAATTGTTAGAAAAGGGATAAGATTATAACTCTTAAGATGGTGGTGATGAAAAAAAACTATTATTGTAATTAACATATATGCACCTCAAGTAGAATTAAATGAAGACACCAAATTTATATTTTGGGAAGACCGAGAAGAGGTAATAAAAAAAATTCATTATTTTGATAGAAGATCAAAATGGGCACGTAGGAGTGAAAAATGAAGAATATGATATGGTGCATGGGGGTTATGATTTTGGAACCATAAATGAAGAGACAAAAACTGTATTAGGTTTTGCGATAACATATAACTTATAATAACTAATACGTTTTTCAAGAAGAGAGAAGAACAATTGATTTCGTTTAAAAGTGGGAATAATAAGTTATAAATTGACTTTCTTATAGTTATAAAGATTGCAAGATCATCTGAAGATAATTTAAATACTTAATATATGTTAATAATGTTGGATATATGTCTCAATCATAATATTAATAGAAGGAAAACGTATATGACTCCTAGAATTAAGTGATAAAAGATAAAGAATTGGAAACAAAATATATTTAAAGAGAAGATAGGAGTATCAGTATTAGGAGAAATACGTAGTAACTTGAATACGACATAGGGACATAGGATCAGATGACATTAAAGTTGAAAATTATAGTTAAGAGTGCACTTAGTGAGTCAAAAGGACGTGCACCACCAAGTAAAGAATCTTGTGGTGGAACAAGAAAATACAGTGAAAGGGAAATGAATAGCCTATAAGTTATTATACACTTGTAAGAACAAGAAAACTAAAAAAAATATAGCTAAAAAAGTGGTTAGTGAAAGCAAGAATAGTTAGATACAAAAGAAGGGGAAAGAAATATACATAGAATAGTTAAAGCGAGAGAGAAAGATAAGAGATCTTATCCAAATAAGATGCATTAAAGATAAATACAATAGGGTGCTAGTGAATGATGAGGAAATAAAAGAACGATGGAAGAATTATTTTTATCAACTTTTTAATGAAAGTTTAAGAGACCAATTTAACTTAGGTAATTTAAGCAGGTAAGAGGAGTATAGAAATTTAAACTTTTATCATAATTTTCAAATTTAGACTTTAAATGAAATACAAAATGGAAAAGTAATTGGACTAGATGATATTTCAATAGAGGTATGAAAGTGTTTAGGGAATCAAAATATTAAATGACTTACGAAGTTATTCAACATGATATTGAAAACAAAAAATAAATCTAATTAGTGGAGGAAGTGGAGGGTAAGTACTTTAGTCCCCTTATATAAAAACAAAGGAGATGTATAAAATTGTGCGAATTATGGGGATAGTAAGCTAATGTGTCATGAAACTTTGGGAAAGAGTAATAGAAAATAGTGATACAAAATTAATATAGATTTATGTTTGGAAGGTCAATAATAGAAGTTATACATCTTCTCAGACAACTAATTGAAAAGTATCGGGAACAAAAACAAGACTTACTCATGATATTTGTCGACCTAGAAAAAGCTTATTATAAAGTATTGACGGAAATTATGTGAAGAATTCTAGAAAAGATGTTAGCATAATATATATTAAAATAATTAAGAATATGTATTAAAATATAATCACAAGAGTGAAGATTTATGCTAATCGAAGTGTTATTTTTTTATAAAGATAGGGTTACATCAATCATCAACTCTAAGTCCCTATATTTTTACACTAATCGTGGATGAACTTAATGGACACATCCAAGACATGTTGTCATGGTGCATTATGTTTGCAGATGATATTGTTTTAGTATATAAGACACGTTAAGGAGCAAATGCTAAATTCGAATCTTGACGGAAAACATTGGAAGTGAAAGGTCCGTAATTGAAAGTTAAGTATTTAGGATCATTTTTGTAAAAGGATGGAGAAGTCGAGGGATGTCTTACCTATAATACGAGCAGAATGGTTGAAATGTATGAAAGCGTCAGGTGTTCCTTGTGATAGTAAAGTATCTCTAAATGTTCAAGGGAAGTTCTACGAAATGATGATTAGACCTACTCTATTATATGAAACTGAATGTTAGGCTATGACTCGAGCACACCAGAAGATGAGAGTCGCAGAGATGAGGATGTTATGGTAGATGTACGAACATACGAGGATGGACATTATAAGAAATAAGAATATAGAGTGAAAGTTAGGGTTGTACCTATTGAGAGAAAACTCCGGGAGATACATTTAAGATGATACATATATGTACTTAGACTGCCAATAAATGCTTCAGTTAGACGATATGAAATTATTACAAATATGTATATTAAATGAGAAAGATCAAAGTAGATTTGATTAGTAACGATAAAATTAGATAATGTTTATTTAAATATAGATGATATAGTAGGGGTTACTTCTTAATGATGTAGAAGGATTTATATATCTGATCCTATCTAGTGAGATAAAGTTCGGTTATTGTTGCTACTATATTAATGTGATTACTTGGTGTGTATAGTGTTATAGTTGTACTAGTATATTTATTTATTATGGATGTCTTTATAGTTTTTGATATATTAACTTTTTAATTATGCATAAGTAGATAAATGATACTAAAAGAGTGGTCTTATGATTCAACTTGGAGACACACATTGAGTTAGGGAATTGATATTATTGACGTTGTTTACATTGTGATATGATTAAAATGTAGTGGTGGGATCATGCGTCTCAAGTCCATAATATCATGATCCATCTTGCATATTGCCTAATTTGCCTAATGAATTATGTAGCTAGAGAGATAGATGCACAATATATAATGCAATGGTCACTCACAATTGTGCCAACCTCAAGAGGGTTTGGAAAAATTGGAGCAAGAACATCCAATATCATTCTAGACACCATATGCAATATGTTGTATTTATTTGATGATGGAGAACATCAGTAAACTTTTATCTAGTGAATAAGGTAGTGAAACTTGGTTAACTGTTAACATAATTCCTGTAAAGTCATCATTCGTCGATTCATGGCTCAATAAGGAAATTTGTTGATAGAGAGAATATATGGTCTAAAACAACTAGATTTACAGCTTATTTCTTCCTATATAAGGTCATTTCCAAAAAGTTGAATTTAAGATCATGTTCATTCAGAACTCAGAAACCTCTCAGTACTCTAGTACTACTAAGGGTAGGGGGACACAATAAGTTGTTATATTTGCTAAATTTTGGGGATATATTGGAAGAACTTTTATGATAATGAAGGCTTTAATATGTTGTTTTGCACAAGGTCAACATAGACAATAATGCACAAACAGTGTTGTAAAAGATGGTAGGTGGTGGTGGGGCAGTCAATGATCGCCTATTGTCTCGGCCGCCTAGGTGGTTGACTTTTTTTTTAGGTTCCTACAATAAAAAAGATAATCTAACAAGATATTTAATGTAATACCAGTATTTATACCCCAAAAGTCCAAGTTAAAAAATTTAAAATTTCAATTCAACATGATAACAAGTCAACAAGGACTAGACCAAACATAACTAATCTTCTAAATCATCTACACATGCACCATCAACTATATCCATAATCCTCTCATCATTGGACTCAAAATCTATATCTTCTTCATTCTCCTCCAATGTATCTAAATCCTCATCAAGTTCTCTAATGGGGATGTTCCTTGCGCTTCTCCTTGGTTGTAGCATTTCATTCGCTCCCGATGCCTCTGCCTAAGTCCCGAACTCGGTTTGAGCTCGTCTTCATCACAACCATCAACAAGCCAATCTTGAGTTTCACTAGCTTGAGAGGATAAAAGCAAATCTCCACCCATTTCTCTTACTCTTTTTCTTCATAAGATTGACGTTGAATTTGACATATACAAGATTATTCAATCTTGATGTCTCGAGCCTATTCCTCTTCTTATTATGTATCTAAATAATTTACCCTTCAAATTGACTCAAATTTCTTTCACACCCCGATGAATTACTCGTTAAAGAGAGAAATCACATTGTCATTTTTTGAAAGTTTGGAGTGTTACCACCATAATTGGACCAACATCCAATTTAAAATGGTAAAGAAGTAAAAAAAATAATAAATCTAAAAATAAGTAAAAGAGACATGTATGCTAGTGAATAGAAATAAAGAAAAGAGATATACCTCAATCAAAGTCATGGTACACATCCACCTTCTCATATGTCGTGACCGACATTTTTCTTCCAAAGTTTCCGGATTTATTCTTATACTTCAACAATTCATCATTAGAAATGGTAGATTGTATATCCTCATTAGTGGGAAAAATTCTCTCAACACAATTTAAGAACTCATTCATAATATTGATGTCATTTTGTATGCTTAGATCTGTGAAGTAAAAAATTGGATTAAACAAGTAAGCGTCATAATGCAAGGGACTATCAAGTCTATCTTTAGACTTCCCATCAATAATCTTCAAAATAGGGATGACATTTTCTTCTTTTTTGAAAGTCTTTCTAATCTCTTTCTTGGCTTGTTTAAGTGTGCCCAATATAAAGGCCATTGAGGGCTTTTTGTCACTGTCAGAAAGGTGTAAAACTTTCACTAAAGGGGTGAAAACATTCAAAGGCAAATAACAACATTCTAAAAAGAGATACTTGTTACCATAACTCCACCGCTTTCCCCTTTACACTACTCCTTAATTTTGCGTTACTCCACTACTTAGATGTAAATATAAGTCTCAATTGATATTTCTTGTCTTTGAGACTTTCCAATGTAAAAAAAAGTAGCAAATCTAGTCACTCCGGGTCTCACAATATCCCTCTTCTTGGTATATTTCCTCATAATAGCCAAAGTTCTATGATGTGTATAGATGAATATTGTTAGAGCCTTTGCTTTTTCAAGTATTCCGCTAAACTTGAGTAGCTTTCAAGTTGCTTCAAGCATGAGGTTGATTGTATGAGTCGCACAAGAGGTCCAAAAAAATTTAAGGTTGTGTAACCTTCAACAACTCCGCAACTGCCATATTATTTGTTGCATTGTCTGTCACTACTTGAACCACATGTTGAGGGCCAATTTCATTGATGTATTTTTCCACAAAGTCAAAGATGTAAGTCCCGGTGTGTGCCTCCATGGATTCTTCAATAGAACCAAAGAATGAAGTACCTAGTTTGCAATTAACACAAATTCATAATGCTTCTCCTCTTGTGATCTGTCTCATAATTGAACATCCATTTTTCATCCACTCTTCTTCATTCTTTTTAAGAGATAATTTGGTTCTCTCAACTTGTTTCAAAAGTGACTCTCTTAGAAGATATTGACTTGGAGGTTTGTAGCCCGGACCGAATTGACCTCTACAAATTGTCTAAACCCTTGATTGTCAATTGCATGAAAAGGAATCCCCGTCTCATTAATCCATCTTGCAAGGTGCTCATGCACATCATTTGTAAACTTTAACTTTAATACATCATTTATGTTTTGTTGTCTTACCTTTGTTGGATCGATTGCAGATGCCCACTTATCAATAGGCCCAAGGTGCTTTGAATTTTTTTTAGATGAATCTCCCTCCACTGGACAATCTTCATCCTCTACATCAACACCTATATTTACTTCCATCCTCTCTTCTTTTAGTTCTTCTACCCTTTCTTGCTTCTTATTCTTGTTATTTTTAAGATAAACTCTTACTCTTTTTTTATCTTTATCAGATGCTTTAGGACATGCTTCAACTTGTCCTATGATACACGCAATATGATATTTCATCCGATAAACTCCTCCCTTGATAAGCCTCTTACATAATTTGCATGTGATCCAATCTCTTTTTTCTTTGTAATATTGTACCCCATAATCCCAAACAATATCATTAAACTTCCACTTCAATTCAACTTCTGGTTGTTTCTCATTTTCCGCCATTAATCTTCAATAATAAAAAAGTAAGAATTTAAAATTAGCATAAAAATTTAATCTAAATATTAGAAAATTAAATATATAATGGACTAATAGTTATGTATATGTGATCAGCGCATTTGAGATTTTTTTTTTGATTTTTTTGATTATTATTTTTAGCTAGTAGGTATGCCATTTAGGATTTTGCCAGATGACTTAGAGGTTGGATTATGACATTAAGCACAAAAAATTTTTTAACTGAAAAAATATTTTAGGTGTGGATAGGGCATGTGGTATAAGTTAGCTTTAATTAGGTCTATTTAAATTATCTCAATCATAACTAGGAATTGATTAGAATTATTAATATAAAGTATTTGATTAAATCATAAGTTAAAAAAAAACAAAAAAAAGCCCTAATCATGGGTTTTACTCCGTAAGAGCACGAGTGACGGATGCTCGTTGGATCCATCTCGCGTGCATGGAAGCCTCGCTAGGCTCGGGCGATGCGTTTGAGCTTGTAGCTGGGCCGGGTGACGCGTCCGTGCCCTCGCAACGGGTTCGGCGATTCGTTCTTCGCGTGAGCCTTCGAAGGAATCTCGGAGAAACTTTGAAATCCAAAGTCTTTGAAAACCTTACCTGATGACAGTGGCTGTGGGTGACTGACGACAACAACTGCGAAGCGGTGGCAGGCAGAAGGAGGCAAAGGTGGAAGGCAATCAAGGTTTTTTTTTAACCTACTTGTTTTACCCTGCCTTAAGGCCACCTTCGACAAAAGCGGGGCGGATGACCTCTGCCTCCCGCCTAGGTGCTGCCTAGGCGGCCGCCTGCAACGCCATTTAGAACACTGCGCACAAATAAACAACACATACACGCAATTAATGGAGCATTAGAAAAATTAAGAGGTGCTTATAGTCGCCAACAAACTATTAATGTTTATGTTGATGTAATCATTGGAAGATGAGAAAATCAGATGTGAAACCCTATTCATTTGGAAGGTTTGTAATTTTTTAATAATAAGGAAAATTTAATATTAATTATTGATAATATTATATATTTTGATAAATTTTGGTTATTATCTTGATCCAACATATTAATACCAATATAAAATATGATATAGTCTAACCACATATAATCTCTTATTGACCCTTATAAATGTAAATTTAAGACTAACCAAATAAAGAGTTAGCTGATAAGGTTCTTAATGAGAGTATGTTGGTAACACTCTTTGAAAGTTGAATATTTTGCTAATATTAATAGAAATAGATGTTTGTAAATATACAATAAATTATGATAGTGATTTTCAACACAAATTTTGTTCACTTATTCTTACAGTTGTGTAGCTGTGTGGTGGTGGTGGTTATAATATGGTGGATAAACTTTCGATTTTATTATAGATTCTCTCACAACATCTTCACGTGGTTGCGAAAGGAATTGATCAACTTTCTCTCTTATTTATATAAAAGTGCAAAATGCCTTATTGTTGCTTGGATAAAATGGTCTACATTCGCCATAATATACTCCTTCAATTAAGGACAATAACAAAAGTGATGTGTACTCATTTGGTATTGGATTCATTTAAATTGAGGATGATCCAATGCTAAGATTCCATTTCTTAATGAAGTAGCAATTCTCACCACAATCATTTTTATTCAACATATTGAAAAAACGTAAGCTAGAGGAAATGCAGGTGAGAAAGATGGTAATGAGGAAAATTTTGATTTATTCTAATTCAACGTAGACATTCTTAAACATTTTAACCCCAATCAAACCCAACACAAGGTAAGCTCGGTTAATCAGAAAGACAAAACTCTTGCAATTTCTACTAAAGAAAAATAGAAATATTCTAAATCTCTTTAATAAAAGTAGTTGTCAAGGGGAAGAGCCAATTTATGATTTGATGAACAAGAACATGATAAGGATGAGAAAGCAATTTTGGATTTCGATACTAGTTTGATGATAAGTTTGAAATGATGCTATGCTGACCATGGTTTAAAATCTCATGCCCCGGCGAAATATCTAGTTCTGCCCTGGCACGGTAACGACATCGGCACGCTCCGCGCCTCCGCACACGGGCCCTTGCGCAAAGCGTTTGCAAGGCTCCGTAGCCACAGTGGAGGCCTCGTGCGAGCCCCATGACGACCGTGATGAGTTTTTTTTTTCAATTTAATTTTTTTCTTTAATGGCTAATATTTTTTTAGGCACTTTTTTCCTTCAATTTTTTTAACTATTATTATATTATTATTTATTTTAATGATTGTCTCTCTTCCCTTTTAATTCTTTCTTCTTCTCCATATTTTATTTTTTTATTTATATGATTTAAATTTTTTTTCCTTATTTCTTTTCTTGAAAAAATTTCCTCTTTAAACTAATTAAAATAATTAAATGTGAATTTAATTTAAACTCATTTGATCCTAATTATTACGTCTAGACTTTAGTTAATGCTAAATTATTTTTTACGCAATTTTAATTTTTAAAATATTAATTTAACCTAATGGTAAGTATTTATAGTAATAAAATATTATAATCTTATTTTTTTAATTAATATATTTTATATTTAAAAAATACCTATTGGTACGACACAATACGATTCCGAAATTATATCGTTTTGATCATAAAGCGAAACTCCAATACGACTTAAAATTTTATCCCATGATGTTGACAACAATGTAATTACTAATGTAGGTGATAACAATAGAGATGCACCGAGTAGTGGTAGCGATGAAATTTATGTAACATCAACTCGAGTAACTGAGCCTTAGATATATGAATAAGTTACATACACGCAACCTAGGATGGTTATTATGGCACAAAGTTATCAAGAGTTAATATGAATGCTGATGTAATGGTGACAAACAAAATGAAGCTTGTGATTATCATTGATTCCGTTTGAAATAGGTGAAAGTTGAACTCTCGGTGATCGGAAGATGACCTCGAAGGGGGGTCACCAACAAGATCGCCAAGTGGAGGAGGAAGGAGTATTAGTAAGTAGGCTAGGGGGATCCTTGGTGTAGTCACTCCAACACTCAAGTCAGCAAAGTGGAGGAAGATGTGGAAGATGAATAGTAGAAGAATATGTGATGCACGCGAAGCAAAAAAACGTACTTGTGCTTGCGGGGGCGGGATCCTTTATAATACCTTTGTAATCTCTGCATTAATGAAATGCCATGTTAGGATAAGGAAAATGCCCCATCATTGTATTTTTGCTGTATTGCGCAATCCTATCGCCCATACACTACTCATATCTCGTATCTGTACAAAGATAATGTCCTATGTGACATTAATTATAGAATGGGCTCATGAGTCGAAGGGTTCATTAGGCTTTCTGGTTTGACCCCAAATGTGGGATAATGGGTTGGTAAAAAGGGGGTCCAATCTCTAATTATGGGCTGACAGGTCAGCTTATTTGCCTATCCATCTTATAGGGAGTTGAAGGATGCTAAGCCTCTAGAGTCGGGAGGATCCAATCGGATGAGAGGATCCAATCGGATGGTAGTCTCTGAGCAAGTAGAGGGAGCATGGCCCGTGGGATCGGGGTTGTCCAATCTGATAGTAGTCTCTGAGCTAGTAGAGTGAAGTGCGGAGGGAGCATGACCCGTGGGATTGGGTTGTCCGATTGGATGATAGTCTCTGATGTCCTGATCAGGAATTCGCTTGGGTTGACCTACCTTAGACTTTGACTACCACGTTAACCAGAAAATTGACTATTTGATCCTACGTGGGAGACACCTATGTGGGAGACACCTATATCTGCCTCATCAATCATGATACGCACTAGAGTTTAAGTGACAAATTTTGATCAAAGTTCATTGTATTCAACTTTTTCACTATAGCTTTGATGCATCATAGGAGAGCTCAGGGACACATATATCTTATCCTACACCCGCGGTAGTACTAGTCTTAAGTCTAACTCTCAATAGTAAATTAAGAGATGCTGGTGGGCATGTACAAAAATGAATTCATGTTCAAGGATAATTATATAATCGAGATGTTAGAAAACTATGAGGTTGATCTTTCAATGTTACAAAAACTAATGCTTTCATTCGATGCACCACTCTTTTTGGTATTAAAAAGGTGACATGTCCTATGCTTTATTAAACTCATCATAATTATTTGTGTAAGTTTTTATGAGATTTAATATTGCATTATTTTTTTTTTTTTGAAAAGAGAGATATGTTTGCTTTGCCTTTACTTGATAATTTTAAATTGTCCTACATCTGAAAACTTACATAAAACCAATCTAAGATCAAGCATAACAAAAAAACCTATTGTTTCAAAATAAAAAATTGTAGAGTGAACACTTATTCACCCAAGAATTAGAGCAATATGTTACAAATTATTTCAAAAATCTTAACCACCTTGCTTATAGAGATATTGCCATCAAGTGTTTATCTAGTTTTGATAAACAAACTTCAACTTTTTAAATTTTCCTTTCTATTTATCTTTTTGCTAAAAATGCTAATTATTTCTAGTTATTTCCTTTCTAGGAAGTGGGAACTTATTAGCTAATTGAAGATTTTTTTTTTTTATCATGTATGAGATGTGTATTTTACATTCAGAAGACAAATCTGTGTTCAACTGTGTTCATCTAAATTAATATTGGTGTTAGTAATAACTTAATTTTTTTCAAGTTGAAAATCATCAAAATGAGATTAAATCTCTTAATGTAATCTTTTTCATCGAAAAGAGAAAAAACTTTTTTTTTCTTTTAAAATTCATGTATATTGTTACTAGTTTCTAGATGTTGCTGCCTACTCGTTTAAACGTTGTTGCCTACCTGTATAGTTGTTGCCACTTGATGATATAAGGTTAATATTTAATCAACTATTTAATTAACTTTTCTGCATCATTTTTAATATCAAATTAAAGATAAATTGATGGAACTATAACATTTTTGATAAGCAACAAATCATCCGTGTAAAAGCTTTGTTTCCTAAAAAAAGAACAATAATTAAATCTTTAGTTCAAATTTTACTAAAGTCAGCTATCAAAACATAAACAAATAGCTTCAAAATATAGAAAGACCATTCAGAGCAAAATTTATGCAATTTACATTTGATCTGAATTGTTTAATCTCTGTGTTAGAAACATAGCACTTGATTTATTCCATTTAGCATAACCTTTAGTTGGGAACACTATAAAAATGCAAGAAAAAAGTTTGATTTCAATATGAGTGCAATAAAACACAAAAAATGAGTGCCTAACAGAAAAAAAGAATAGGTAGCTGTATTTACTTTTTATTTCTTTCAAAATATAAATTGAACCATTAATTACACAAAAGTTTTATCCTTTAGTATAAGAAATATTACTTGAATTTAGACAATTTCAACTTATACTATATATTATGCTTTTGATTGAAGTTTTCAGTGCCATTTAATTTTAATTTTTATTGTTTATTTAAGTTGAACCAAATTGATTATTAGGCTTTAGGAAACCTAATCGGAGCATAATTGGGGTGTGGCTAACTCCTTTAGGTAGTGTTTGTCATTTGGGTTGAGTGAGTTCAAATTAGATCCAATTTAGAATCAATTTGATGAGTTAAGATCAAACCAAATTTATTTGACTAAATCAACTATTGGGTTTTGCTCGCTCCTCCCTTCTTCAACACATAATCATCTTTCTCTCACTCCCAATCACATTCTCACTCTCTCCGCTTCTTTTTTGATGTTGGCACACTGTTCTGCATCTTACCACTCTCCCTCTTTATCCATGTTGGTATCCCTGCTGATGCGTTTCAATTCAGGTGTGAGATTGGAACAAAATGTTTCAAGGGTTTCAAGTAGCATGACTCGGCACCTCAAACTTGCTTAACAGTCACATTTTGCTCTTAAATATTATCAGAAATATGGTTTTTAATTAGTCAACCTATATTTAAAAGTAAAAGAGTATCTAAATTGTATTAGAATTATATGATATCATACCAGAATCATATTCTTTCTGGTGAGGGATCGAAACTTCAGTATGTTTCAAGAATTTAAAACTTTACTTAAAAGTATATCTGTACTAGTAGTGACATTGTTCAAAATAGTTAAAAGAATTGATAATAATTGACTGCAAATAGTTGATACATCAGTATAGCCGACCCAAATTGTTGCCACTTGGCACTTTTTTGTTTTGTTGAGAGAGTAGGTATGGTTAACCTGCTACATAATTTGATGTGGAAATACTTATAATAGTCGAGTTCCTTGGAATAGAATAAAATCATAATATTAATATAGAAAAAGGAAATATAGATGTAGCTCTCATTTCTCACCTAAGAGGTGGGGTACTATAATTTTAGATTGTTAGCAATTAAATGGATTTTTTGAACTGGTTGAAGAGACTTGGCCTAGAAATACAATTGAATTAACAACTCTTCCTTGTCCATTGGAAACTACTAG
Source organism: Zingiber zerumbet (assembly GCA_037833815.1). Lineage (NCBI taxonomy): Eukaryota > Viridiplantae > Streptophyta > Magnoliopsida > Zingiberales > Zingiberaceae > Zingiber > Zingiber zerumbet. The sequence goes on from JBBMJZ010000122.1 coordinate 23,885,570, forward strand.
TACAACTCTAGGCAACTCCAACAGGCTAAAGCAGGTTACCATCTAAGAGTAAAAAGGTAAGAAGTTAATTTTGGCAGAATTGCTTCTCTTTCTTTGAGCTCAGTCTGTAAAAAATTAGGGGCTACTTGATGAGGATTGATTTATTGATATTCGTCGCAACCTGAATGAAGCAGTTTCCTCATGCAGCAAACATATCAGCTCAATTTCAACTTTGAAGAACCCGAGGTTGCAATGCAGGAGAAATACGTACAACAACAACAATCATTCTTATCCCATTAGGTAGGGTCAGCTAATGCAGGAGAAACATGTCAAACTCAAAAATTGGTGTGCTCGATCTGATTGCAAGGAAGAGTGCATCTTTACTCAGGATGTAGGGGAAGTCTTGTGAGTGTATATGGTTTATAAGATCTGATTCCTAATCTTGACTCGATCAGGTGCTTTATAGACCTAATCCGGTCTTCTATCTGTCTTCTCAGTTATCATCTTTGCTGGGTTGTAGGGGAAGCCTTGAGAGTGTATATGGTTTATATGATCTGATTCCTAATCTTGACTCGATCAGGTGCTTTATAGCTGTATGTTTGCCTTAGATTCCTGAGGAGTAACCCATGGACACTCCAATACACACACACACACACACACACACACACACATAAATTAACTTCTTCTCATGCATTCTCTTTTATCTATTTTATTTTTCTAATAGAATTAATCTATTTTTTCTCCCTTTATCCACTCATTAATCCCCTCTATTTTCTAAATGAAGTAAATGAAAATTTGGCCTTTGTTATTTATGTTTAATTTAATCCTTATGTTCTCTTTATTCATTTTTAGTTTGCTACAATCAAATGAAAACATTAACAATTCTCATGCAAAATTGATTGACACTGTAGGGTTTGGTGCACATGGCAAGAAAGATGCCAAAGAATGCTCATGCACACTTTCTCCTTGGACTAATGTACCAGAGGATGGGCCAACCACAGAAGGTGATAAGTGTGTTTCAAACCATAGATTATTATGTTGCAGTAGTGCAACTAAATGTAGTCCTTTTGATTTACAGGCAATTTTGGCATTTGAAAAGTCAGCAGAAATACTACAAAAGGATGAAGAAGAAGTTCAAAGACCAGATCTTCTGTCATTAGTGTTGATTCATCATGCACAGGTGCATGTGCTATGTCTAAATATTGTATGCACAAATAGAGGCAGTTAACTATTTCCCTACAAAGTATGAAATATGAATGCACAACTTGAGAGACTGCTGAGCTTTTATTCCTCCTTTTCCTATTCTTAGTGCTTCCTGCTTGCAAATTCTGCTGATAATTCTGAGAGAGAGTTCGAAATGGATGAATTAGAGGAAATCCTAAAGAAGTTAAAATGTTCAATGGAATCTGATACTAAACAGGCAGCTTTCTGGAATATGCTGGGACTGATACTTCTCAGAACTGGTCGTCTGCAGGTGCACAATTATTTAAATTGGTTTATTCCTTGTTGTTTTCCTAAGTTACAGTTTACGGTGTTCATTTGGCTGCTCTTTGTGTATGACCTTTTGAACCTTTTCATTTTGCAGAGTGCAATATCAGTTTTATCATCTCTTATAACAATTATTCCAGATTACTTGGATGCCCTTGCAAATCTAGGAATTGCATACCTCCAAAGGTCTGTAAAATATATTTGACTGATTGCTTCTGAAGTGTTTTTAGTTCTTTAATTGTTCTTCTTACTAGTTCCAATGTTTAAGGTATACCAGTAAAGCTGCTGAATTTTCATTTTGAAAATGTCTAATCTATATGTTTATGGAGTTAATTTGAATAGATGACTTTATTTGAAATAAGCTGCACTTTATTGGTTTGTTCATACGTAGTCTGCAGTTTTAGTGTCTAAATGATTCACTGATGGTTTGTTGGGAAAGTCTGAAAGACATTGGAGAGAATCTTTTGTTTGCAAATTGCAATTACTCTGATTAGATGCTGGCAATTTTCAATTACTACAATAACCTTTGGAATACAAAGGAATCTGAAATGCAATAGATGCATGAGAGCCTATTAGAACCAGAGACGCCGATAACCTCGAAAATTGTCAAAGCTAAAATTTGAATTACCTACAGTGCTTCCTTGTTTGTATAATGTTAAACATAATATGGACTTGAACATCTGATGCCATCTTATCATTTATGTTGTGTTTACTTTGGAAGGAATTAAGTAGGGGAGAAAGAAAATTTTTTAGGTGGAGGAAAACACAAACAAATTACATTATCTTATTCAATCATTTACTTAGACAGAACCATTATAGACGGAACCATAGGTAAATAATGCCATTGAAGTTGTTATGTTTATTAGAAGCTCAATGTTTTCCCCCCTCCACATATGTTCAATTTGGGTGGAAATAAAATTATGGGAACTCATCAAAAATGGGTCCAAATTTAGAGCATGGCCACAATAAATTTGTGTAAATCTATTTGTAAAAAAATCTATTACATATATATATACAACTTAATTTATATAACCTATTAATCTAATATAACTTATTGATATAACCTTAACTTATAATATTAGTGTAATTTTACTATTACCCATTAACCCGTATATTATAACGTCAATTATATAATAGATATATAATTAGGGTTATAATATAACTTATATTATACTTTGTAATATATAGGGTATGATATAATGTATTAACAATAATTTTCCTGCTCGCCCCCCGCCCCCACCCCATCCCTACCTGCCCACCGTCACTCGATCCACTATTAACTAGTGCTCTTCTTTCACTGGAGGTAGATATGAGAGTGCTTAGAGCACCTTGAAGAACACTCCTTTCCTAGTGACAAAAACCCTGATGTGAGCACGTCGTCTCTCAATTATGATCACTGATCCTCCCTTTCCTCAGAAGACACTATCATTTTCATTGTTAAGACACAACAATAGGTAAATCTCCTCATCATCTTCCCTATCGAGACACAACAGTAGGTAAATCTTATTATCTTCTCTTCATCACACTCGATTTCTATTTGTGGAAGACGACTCTGGCTCCATGGACTCATTTTTCATACCCATACCAGAGTATCAGAGCCTCAAGCGAACAATGGCTTTCATTTCATCTCTTCCGTTCTTCTCATTTACATCCTAGTAAACATATAATTTACATATTTTGTCCTTTTAAAGCTATTTCTTTTGCAGAAAAGGCATGCAGCAATTTTATTTTATTTTTAACATTTCTTTCTTCTTTATCTGGTTGATACTTGGATTTTTCATTTTTTGAAAAAATAGTTAAGACTACCTAGTAGCTTGAAATGCATAGTGTTTCAACTCCTTTCCATTTCTCTTTGAGCAAAAGCATGCTTTGTGCAGATTGTGGGCAGCTGCAAATTACTTTTGTTGTCTCTTTACCTCTTTTTTCGCCCCATGACTTTGCTTTTTTGCATCTTTTTCCTGCTGAGAGCTGGCCTTAGTGTGCCATTCTGTTACAAATTGGACAACATAATTGAATCTGGCCCCTTAATTAAAAAAATAAAACTCCTAAATTCTCACGTATGAAGTGCCCACTGAAATGGGGTAGACAAAACGTCAATGTTTAGCTTCAGGCTTATGTGAAAGATGAGTCTGTTTTCATTATTTTGATCTTGCAGATCCAATTAGCAAAGTGACTGTCATAACCCTAATGCTACTAGATTCACATTGTATTTACATAGGCATGGCAGGTAAAAAATGTTATACGAACAGGCATATTTGGTTTAAAATGTTGATGTGCTTTGATAGCATTAGGTTTATGTTCATGACTATACATCCTTTTTTTTTTCTGTTTGACCAATTGGCAATCCACTAATAATATTGAAGGGGCAAGCAAGTTCATAAACTTCAGTGTTGAATTATTGATCAACAAAAATGCTTCTATTACTTTTCAGTTCCTCTTTTGCATATCTTGTAATAAGATCTAATTAACTTGTAGTGGCAATCTGAAACTTTCTGCAAAATGCTTCCAAGATCTCCTCCTGAAAGACCAAAATCATCCAGCTGCTCTGATGAATCATGCAATTCTGCTTTTGTGCAAATATGCTCCAGTTATTCCTGGTATAATTTTGATATAATCCACTTATTAGTTCTTTTCTAATTGATTGAGTAGCAAAACATTTTCTGGACAAAATATTTTGATTCATACATTTCAACTATTTCTTTGAGGTGCTTTAATTTTTTTTCTTTATTATGCAAAATCTATCTAAGCTCTCAAATCTCCTTATTAGTTTGGGTTGATGCGGCCAATGGACCAATTTGTTCTTTAGTCATTTGCAGTATTCTAGTTAAGTCTCTGGATTAGTTTTATGCACTGTTGGTTCCTTCCCTATTCCAACATTGTGTGTGGTCATTGTTTTTCTTCTCTATTTGATAGTAGAAGTATTTCATTGGATCAACATAGTAGCTGCTGCGTCTTAGTAGTGTTGAGGAAAATGAAGACGTGGTTAAGAGAGTGGGCATTAACAAATGAACAAGTAGTAGGATTAGTGTAAAATTGAGGGTGATATGCCAACTACGGCTTGGTTATTGGCGTCAAGGATGGTTAATCAATCTAATAAGACACTGTTAGTAGATCAATAATCTAGCTTCTTTATTTTTCTACTTCTTCCAGTAGCATGGTTAAAGTGTGGAAAAATTATGCAATGGTTATGAGAAATTTTATGATGGAGAAAGTAAACCAGATGTTC
>JBBMJZ010000122.1:23894407-23912145 GCA_037833815.1 Zingiber zerumbet
ATAAGTTAAACTTAGGATCAAACGTGTTAAGTTCCGCAGGCGATCCAAGTTTAATTTAAAAGAACACATGGTAGCTATGAAAGGTTCAGACCTTGTATAAAATTTTTGTACAGTGGAATCATTAGATTTTCCGAGTAGCAACCAACAGATTCCACTATGAACTCTCTTTCTTGGAACAACACCGAAGGTGGAGAAACCTTTAACAAAAAGTTTTCAAAGTTCTTAAATGAAAATAGCAACAAAGGAGAAGAAGAAAGGAAAGATTACAAGTTTTTGGCTTGGTTCTCCTTCTCTCGATTGCTTGAAGATTGAAGATGAGAGTTTGGCACTAGAATCAGCAGAAGAGTATTAATAGAACAATAACTTAGCTTCATGCCTAAAACTCCTTTTTAAAAGGTTCAGAATTGAGTGTTTCTCTACTTTGCCTTAATCGATTACTAATTATCCATTGAACGACTACTGACTCTAGATGGACGGATGAAATTATTCCATTTTGAATCTCAATCAATTGGTATTAAGCCCTAATCGATTAGTCACCCTAATCGATTATCCAATCGATTTGGAAGCCTTTTGTTCCCGCAAAGAATACATCCCAATTGTTCACCCAATCGATTGATAGTTTCACAATCAATCAGCCAATCGATCTGAGAACTTTCTATTCTCACGAAGAAAGCTTCTCAATTGATCAGCCAATCAAATAGTGGTTTCCCAATCAATCAACCAATTGATCATGGAGCTTTCTATCTCACAAAGAAAGTTTCTTAATCAATCAGTCAATCGATTGATGATTTCCCAATCGATTACGGAGCTTTCTGTCTCATGAAGAAAGCTTCTCAATCGATCAATCAATCGATCGGTGGTTTTTCAAACGATCATTTAATCGATCACAGAGCTTTCTGTTCTTATGAAGAAAGTTTCTCAATTGATCAACCAATCAATTGGTGGTTTCCCACTCGATCATCCAATTAATCACGGAGCTTTTTGTGTGCTTGAATTTGATTATCAATTGATTAGCAATTTGTGTTAATCGATTGATACACTCTTTTACTTCCGGATTTTGGGTTTTAGCTCATTAATTGATTGGTGATCTTAGCAATCAATTGGTGAACCCTAAAATATATTTTCCACCCCTAAACCTGAGTACATGCTCATTTTAATATTTAATCAATCTCAAATACCTCATGCCGGATGAACCTCTTATTCTCTAGACTTTGTGCCTGAAGCTTCCAAATCTTCGGGTCTTAATGCCAAGAATCCGACCGCCAACCTTTCCTTGGACTTTGTGCCTAGAACTTCCTCATCTCTGGATCTTCATGCTAAGAATTTGATCCCCGACCTTTTTGATCTTCTCTTGTCTTGCATCTAGTCCTTTAACCTACATGGGCTTCTTCCTACCAAGAATCCTAACCCCGATCTTCTTGGACTTCATTCATCCTACACACTCGTAACTCAAGTTAGATCCAACGTATTAACCTAAACTTAAATACTTGTCAATCATTGAAACTTCTGGGGCATGATTCCACCAACAAGGTGTCGGTTGGTGACGACATGGATGCGCAGCCATGAGCGAGTGAGTAGTGGCAGCAAGTGCTCGGACAAAAAGGAGAAGGCATCGACTGGCGGCTAGTAGTGGTGGTAATATGGAGCGAACGCGCGGGTGAGTTTGTAAGGGGTAGACAAGAAGTGAGCGCGAGTGAGTGGATAGCACCTCGCATAGGTAAGAGGAGTGGAGACTAGTGACATTCAATTAGCTGCTAAATAGTTTAAATACGTTTTTTTAAATCTCAATTGAATTATCCTATTAAAATGTGTATAAATTTATTATTTTAATCAAATATCAAATTAATTTAGTCTTAATGGATTAATTTGATCATTCTATTAAATACTAAATTAAATTTTATCGATTTTTAGTAGGATCGTACGATTCTATGATCCGATCTTGACAAATCTGATTTTGACCCCAATCAATTTTGTGAAAATTGCGATCTTACAAACTATGCAACCAACCATCAATCTATCCATCTATCTCCAATAAAAAACAAAGAAAAGAAAAAAAAAAAAGATAAATCACTTAGTGTTTTGCCCTCAATCCATGTATAAATCCGCCTCTAACCATGTCCATCGAGTTCTACGCCCTCTGACGGTTGGTACCTTCTCGACTTTGTCATTGTCTTCGTCCGCCTGCTCATCGGCACCTTCTGCCTCCTCTCCCATCACCCCGACCATGTGTCCTTCAAATACAACGTATAATAATTATTTTTCATTATGTGCCCCCTTTCCCAAAGCTAAAATCCCGAATTCACCCCTGGTTGACAAGTTAGTAGTACAAGCACTCGTAGCTCATTTCAACATAGAAACGTAAAAAAGAACCCAAATGTTCCCGATTTAATAGGAAATAAACATTGACAACTTAACTCTATCTATACCTAAAGCCTTTTAGAACTAAAAAAATTCACATATATTCACAATGGTATAATATTATTAGAGTTGGGTCTGTACGATATACTGGTATAAAATTTCCATATCGTATACCATACCAAAAAATTTGGCATAAAAATAGTTATACAAATACCGTACAGAAAATTCAGTATGGTATGAGTTTCATACTGAAAACTATATTGTAGCAGCTACTAGTTAGTATATACTATAACATAGAAAATTATGCTGTAACAGTTATTGGTTAGTAGTTGCTACAATATGTTTGCTGAGTAAATTTTCAGAGATCATAACTTTTGACTCAGATTGAACCATGAAACACACAATATATCAAATCGAAGCTCGTTCAGAGATCTTAGATTTGATATATTGTGAATTATATGATTCATCCAGAATCAAAAGTTATGACTTATTAAAGTTTACTCAACAAACACATTGTAGCAGCTACTAATCAATAACCACTACAACACTATTTTCTCTGTTAGTAGATGCTACAACAGAGAAAATTATATTGTAACAACTATTGATTAGTAGCTGCTACAATGTGTTTGCTAAGTAAATTTTGAGAGGTCTTAACTTTTTATTTAGATTAAACTATAAAACGCACAATATATCAAATCTAACATAGTTCAGAGATCTTGTCTAAATCTGAGGGCAAACTTGGTGGAGAATGGAGACGATGAATGAGGTTGGGAAAAGAGAAAATTTAAACAAACTAAAACTTATTAAAGCTCAAAACCCTAATTGAAAAATAAATAATTCATTCACTTTTTCGGTATATACCGAAATACCAAAAAATAATAAACTTTATACCAATATCGATATAAAAAATTTCGATATGGTATTATACCGTACCAAAATTTTTGGTATACAAAAAATTTTAGTATGAATGGTATATATCGGTATGGTATGTGCGGTATACCAAAATTTTTGATATTTTTTCCACCCCTAGATATTATTAACTTTAGGCTTAAGCTCTCATGGATTTAATTTTGGGCTCTACTTAAAATGTCTCATATCAATGGATATCTGTATCTTATAAATTTATGATTTTTTCTATGTATTTTCAATATAAGACTTTGATTGTATTTCTAAGAATCCTCCCCTTAAATGAAGAACCACTATTATTCTCATGGTTCGAGTCTCCCCTCAAACATCAGGTTACCATTGACCTGCTCAAGACTTTCCTTTAAGCATCTAGTCAATCAAGGTCACTTCTCTTCTCTAAGACTTTTTTATTACCTAAGGTTCACTCCCCCAAGATTTCCACTAAGGATTCAGTCATTCTTGACCTGTTTGGACTTTTCACTACTTAGGATCCACTATCCTAGGGTTTCAGCCAAACATTCAGTCACCCTTAACCTGCTTGAGTTTTTTTGCTTAGAATGCACTCTCTGTGAGCCTCCACCTCCATTCAACTTCACTATTCCACCCACATGACTAGATTTGAATCATGACTCTGATATAATTTGTTAGGACCAAAATAATTTACATATTTCTACAATAATTTTCTTTTCTGTCGCGGCAGAGTTTGGGACTGTTCCCTTGCATGGGTCCGGGCCTCAAAGTCATCTTTTGACTGGCAGATGAGTCCTAAGAGACGTGAAATCTTATGATGTTTAATTAAAACTAATTATGTTATGTGCTAATTAGTCCTTAACGCTAATAATATGCTCTAAAATTGGTTCTATTCATTGAACCATGATCATCCATGTTTGTTTAATGACAATTTATAGATAACATAATATTTTAAAGAAAAGTAGTATAAAAAAATGTTCACGTAATCTTAATTTAATATTTATTTATGAACTATTATTAAGTTCTTGAGCATTTGTTCTGATTCAAACTTCAAAGAATACAAATGAAGAACATCACTGAACAAGTTGAATAACACAAATAGTGCAGTTGAGATCTGAAAGCTTCATATTGTGGCTCCATGCTTTAATTTTGTTTGAACACATGGTTGTTCCTCATCGACAATGGTAAGATCTTGGAAGTTACTGATAAAAATCCTCTGCAAAATTAGATTTGTCCCAGCAACATCAGGATGTGTCATTTCGGCTTGTTGAACCTTTTCTCGCCTATCTCCCTGTGCAAAACAAGTATACTTATCGGCTAAGGGCGCGAATACGACTATAAGAAACTTACAGTTTAAAATGAAATCTAGTTTCTGTAACTCGAACTAGTTCTAATCGACCTTGATGCATTTAATCTAGCTATGTTCCCGTGTTGCGGTCTAGCCTATAATCTGTTGCAATTCAACTATAACAAACTTGACACCATTTGTTGGAACTATGCAATATCATGTTCTTATAAGAATTCTATAAATCAGTGCATAAATACACATTCTTACCTTTAAATCATTTATAAGAATTCATATGTATACTCAAGAAATTATAACTTCAGAAATAGAAGTATATATATCTTCAACAATACTGTCACCATTGAATATATCAAGAACAGTTGACACTCACTTTGGCCAAAAGCCTGAAGCGCTCCTAAAGTTTCAGGTCGAGATCGATATCCCCATCCAGTGCTTCACAATTCTCAGGTGACATTTTCTCAAGAGGAAAGAAATTATAAAACGAACGTCTATTAGACGGAGAAGATCCATTGCCTGAGTTTTTCTGAAGCAAATGAAACAGTTTAATCAAACAGCACTTCATGAGGAACATAGATAAAAATGACATTCTCTTCTTGCCTGATGAGTGTTCTGCAAGTCGAAATCTGAGCAATGATACTGAGAATTGTCGATAGATCTCAAATTTGGTGTAGGAACTAAACCTAAGCTGAGAAACCTGCCATTTTCTGTGTTCCACGGCTCTAGATAGAGATCTGAAGTCGAATTAGTTCCATTAGCTGGTGAGCAAGCACCAGCGAGGTGAGAAGACCAAGGATGTTTGTTCCTGAGCATCTCTAACAAATTCTATCAAGATTAACGTGATCACAAAACAACATACATGTTCAATTAAACAAAATGCAACATAGAGATCATGGTATAATATTATTAGAGTTGGGTCGGTATAGTATTCTGGTATCCAATTTCCATGTCGTATACCGTTCCAAAAAATTTGGTATAAAAATAGTTATACAAATACCGTACGGAAAATTCGGTATGCTAAATTTTTGGTATGGTATGAGTTTCATACTAAAAATTTTGGTATAACGAAAACTATATTGTAGCAGCCACTAGTTAGTATCTACTATAATAGAGAAAATTATATTGTACCAATTATTGGTTAGTAGCTGCTACAATATGTTTTCTGAGTGAATTTTCAAAGATCATAACTTTTGACTCAGATTGAATCATGAAACGCACAATATATCAAATTGAATCTCGTTCAGAGATCTTAGATTTGATATATTGTGAATTATATGATTCATCCAAAATCAAAAGTTATGACTTCTTAAAGTTTACTCGACAAACACATTGTAGCAGCTACTAATCAATAACTACTACAACACTATTTTTTCTGTTGTAATAGCTACTAACTAGTAGTTTCTACAACATAGTGTTGTTGTAGCAACTACTGGTTAGTAGATGTTACAACAAAGAAAATTGTATTGTAACAACTATTAATTAGTAGCTGCTACAGTGTTTGCTGAGTGAATTTTGTGTGATCATAACTTTTTACTCATATTAAACTATGAAATGCACAATATATCAAATCTAAGCTCATTCAGAGATCTTGTCTAAATCTGAGAGCAAACTTGGTGGAGAATAGAGACGATGAATGAGGTTGGGAAAAGAGAAACTTTAAACAAACTAAAACTTATTAAAGCCCAAAACCCTAATTGAAAAATAAATAATTCATTCACTATTTCGGTATATACTGAAATACCAAAAAATAATAAACTTTATACCAATATCGATATCAAAAATTTCGATATGGTATTATACCGTACCAAAATTTTTGGTATACAAAAAATTTTAGTATGAACGGTATATATCGGTATGATATGTGCGGTATACCAAAATTTCTGATTTTCCCACCCCTAGATATTATTAACTTTGGACTTAAGCTCTCATGAATTTAATTTTGGGCTCAACCTAAAATGCCTCATATCAATGGAGATATCTGTATCTTATAAATTTATGATTGTTTTCTATGTATTTTCAAAATAAGATTTTGATTGTATTTCTATGAATCCTTCCCTTAAATGAAGAACCATTATTATTCTCATGATTCGAGCCTCCCCTCAAACATCAGGTTACCATTGACCTGTTCAAGACCTCCCTGTAAGCATCCAGTCAATCAAGGTCACTTCTCTTCTCTAAGACTTTTTTATTGCCTAAGGTTCATTCTCCCAAGATTTCCACCAAGGATCCGATCATTCTTGACCTGTTTGGACTTTTCACTATTTAGGATCCACTATCCAAGATTTCAGCCAAACATTCAGTCACTCTTGAACTGCTTGAACTTTTTTGCTTAGAATTCACTCTCTGGGAGCCTCCACCTCCATTCAATTTCATTACTCCACCCACATGGCTAGATCTAAATCATGACTCTTATAATTTGTTAGGATTAAAATAATTTACATATTTTTGCAATGATATGATATTATCTACTTTAGATCTAAACTCTCATGAATTTATTTTTAGATTCTAGATAAAAAAACTTCAAACTAATGAAGATATCTTTTATCTTATAAATTTATCATTTTTTTATTCACGAAGAAAACATACTTCCCATGAAAACAAAGATCTAAATAAATTTGTCTCTACGAATATAGTAGAGTGATAAAGTACTTAGACAAACAATTATGAGACAAGTTTATTAGCGCCATCAATGTAAATGTACATAAGGGAGTGAGAAGGGTGATTAACTTTAGAAAAAATAAAATGCTAAGGGGGCGTTTGGTTTACATTTTCCATGCTATTTTCTGTTTTCATTTTCTGAGAAAATGGAAAACACGTTTGGTTTACGTTTTCCACGTTCATATTCAAGAAAATGAGAGAGCGTTTTCTGAGAAAACGAAAAACGCGGAAAAGTCATTTTCTGAAAAACGAAAAACAAACTTTTTTCAGAAAAAAAAATAAAAATGGCGCAAACCAAACACACCCTAATTTTCTTATGAGGGTCTAATTAATTACATTTTAAGTATAATTACCTTTTCAAGTCGAGCCTTTGTTCAAGGACTTTATTATTTCTTTTCTTTCCCGGCAGAGTTTGGGGCAATTCCTTTGGGTGGGTCCGGGCCTCAAAGTCTTCTTTTGACCGGCAAAAGGAGCCCCAAGGAGACGTGAAACCTTATGATATTTAATTAAAACTAATTATATTATGTGCTAATTAGTCCTTAACGCTTATAATATGTTCTAAAATTGGTTCTATTCATTGAACCCTGATCATCAATGTTTGTTTAATGACAATTTATAGATAACATATTATTTTAAAGAAAAGTAGTTTAAAAAAATGTTCACGTATTAATTTAATCTTTATTTATGAACTATTATTAAGTTCTTGAGCATTTGTTCTGATTCAAACGTCAAAGAATACAAATGAAGAACATCACTGAACAAGTTGAATAACACAAATAGTGTAATTGAGATCTAAAAGCTTTATATTGTGGCTCCATGCTTTAATTTTGTTTGAACACATGGTTGTTCCTCATCAACAATGGTAAGATCTTGGTAGTTACTGATAAAAATCCTCAGCAGAGTTAGATTTGTCCCAGCTGCAACATCAGGATGTGCCTTTTCGCCTTGTTGAAGCTTTTCTAGCCGATCTCCCTATGCAAAACAAGTATACTTATCGGCTAAGGGCGCGAATACGACTATAAGAAACTTACAGTTTAAAATGAAATCTAGTTTCTGTAACTCGAACTAGTTCTAATCGACCTTGATGCATTTAATCTAGCTATGTTCCCGTGTTGCGGTCTAGCCTATAATCTGTTGCAATTCAACTATAACAAACTTGACACCATTTGTTGGAACTATGCAATATCATGTTCTTATAAGAATTCTATAAATCAGTGCATAAATACACATTCTTACCTTTAAATCATTTATAAGAATTCATATGTATACTCAAGAAATTATAACTTCAGAAATAGAAGTATATATATCTTCAACAATACTGTCACCATTGAATATATCAAGAACAGTTGACACTCACTTTGGCCAAAAGCCTGAAGCGCTCCTAAAGTTTCAGGTCGAGATCGATATCCCCATCCAGTGCTTCACAATTCTCAGGTGACATTTTCTCAAGAGGAAAGAAATTATAAAACGAACGTCTATTAGACGGAGAAGATCCATTGCCTGAGTTTTTCTGAAGCAAATGAAACAGTTTAATCAAACAGCACTTCATGAGGAACATAGATAAAAATGACATTCTCTTCTTGCCTGATGAGTGTTCTGCAAGTCGAAATCTGAGCAATGATACTGAGAATTGTCGATAGATCTCAAATTTGGTGTAGGAACTAAACCTAAGCTGAGAAACCTGTCATTTTCTGTGTTCCACGGCTCCAGACAGAGATATGAATTCGAATTAGTTCCATTAGCTGATGAGCAAACACCAGCGAGATGAGAAGACCAAGGACGTTTGTTCCCGAGCATCTCTAACGAATTCTATCAAGATTAACGCGATCACAAAACAACAGACATGTTCAATTAAACAGAATGCAGCATAACGTTCTTCGAGGTACCTTCTCTTTCTCTCTCCAGTAAAAATTGCGCAAATCAGGGATGTTTGGGGTATTTTGGTTTGAAGGGGGCTCCGTCCGATGATTGACTGCAGAATTCACCACGGGGATCGTCTGCGCCAGGCTAATCAAGCGGGCATTGCTGTTCCAAAAGGTCGGAAAAATCGGTGGCGGAGGTGGCGGCGGCGGAGGAAATCGTTGTTGTTGTTGCCCGTTGAAGGAAGCAGCGACCAAGGGTGGCCTCTTGGAGAAAGTTGAGGTGTCTCGCGGTTCCACCGGCAATCCGAAGCCGTGAGCGGAAGACGCGGAGGCGCCGCCATTCATCTGTAGCCCCTCGAGGAGGCGGAGCTTCTCCAACTGGGCGACGCCGAGGCCGCGCTGCGGGATTTTCTTAGGCTTAGTATTCTTCTTCGAGGATTTGAATACCGCCGCCGACTCAGCAGCCACACACGGGCGGTTCGCCGGAGCGCCGAGCCCGACTTTGGCCTGCTCCTCCATCACCATGACTGGGCAAGGCAAACACGGAGGCGGAAGCAGAGAATCAACGAGCATTTATAGGAGGCGGCGGCAGAAGCGGAAGCTGATCCGAATCGAGTGGGGAAAAGGAAGGCGATCTTTTATTCAATACGATTCGATTGAATCTTGTAAAATTGAGATTTATCGCCACAATTCCCGCTCCACACTAGCCCCGATTCCTCAGTGCAAGCTCCTCTGTTTTTTTTTTCTTTGGATGTTTTTTGCTTCTTTTTTTGGTAGTTTTTATCCAGCGTGAATATAGATTTTGCCAAATCTGCTGCGTTCATTTTCTGAAAAATAAATGCTTTTAAAAAATGATATTTGATTTGTATTTTCTCTAATTTTTTAAAAAAGTAGATAACATTTTTTTTTTTTTTGAAAAGATAGAAAATATCTAAAATTTATTTTTTAATTTTTAGAAACTGTGTGTTCTTCATGAAATAAAAATAAAAAAATATAAACCAAACGTACCCTAAGTTGTTATATTTCCAAATCACATTCAATAATTAACTTTTTACTGTAGAGATTAGGGATGTACAGCAATTCGGTTTAACTGAATTAATTTATTTTGAAAATTGGTTATTTTAAAATTTTAACTTTTATTTATAAAAATATCAATTAATTTGGTTCAATTTTAATTTTTAAATTTAAAAATTAATTAACCAAATATAACGAATTAACCAAATTATTAAAAAAATAAATTTTATTTATTAGACTTTATATATAATTTATAATATTTATTTAATGTTTTATATTTAAATATTTTTGTAATTTTATTATTTTAGGCATAAAAAATATTAACTTTCAATTAGTAATTTTGTATATATACTTTTTTATTATAAATTTAATTAATTCTATGTTTATTGAAATAATTTATTTTTAATTTGGTTCAATTAATTTGATTTTAATAAAACTTCGGTTTACTTGAGTTAGCTAAAATTAAATTGATTTTTATATTCAACCTTCCTGTTACTAATCTCATTATTAATTTTATTTTATTCTACCTTGTAATTTATATTTTACTTTCCATAATAAATAAAAGCATATTCCAAACTTTAATTTCTCAAAATTATTGTAGTTTAAAATTGAATTTACAAACATAACTTTTTATTTATTTATTTATTTATTTAATAAAAAGATAAATATATATCATTAAACATGCACGGATATATAAAAATAATTATGAAACTCCTTTTATCATATTTGACGAACTGTCAGATCTAGAAGGGAACCTTAATTATGTACATATACTTACTCGTATATCATCTCTTATACTCTCAGCCATGCATGTTAACTGTCTGCTCATTCTCAGTATGAGATACTGAAGTTGAGGTATCAATCAGCACTACCCATGATCTCTATCCATATTACTCGTGTCTCCTTATCATTATAGGTCATGCTCTGTCTAGTGTCCTCTGTCCTGACTCCTCTATCACGAGTGTTTGCATATCCTCCATATCATTTATTTCAATCATGTGTCTAAGAGCTGTAGATGTCTCTCCTAATCTCTATCAACCTCCTCCTATGTCATGGGTCCGAGCTGCCCGTGTTGGCATTGGGACGGGTTGGCGAGGGCGCTGGGAGCGAGCGTATTCGTCTTTTACCACCATGAATTTGAGCCATCTGGTGTTGTCTCTAAGTCTCATGATGTCAATTTTAGCAAATGATCAACTGTCAGTGAATTTAATATGTCTTTATTGTAAGTGAATTTAATATGTCTTTACTGTAAGTGTTGCAAACTAGATATACTTTTATGATAGACCTATGCACCTTCATAAATTTTTTTTGACAAACTCAATAGACATTTAATGTTATCCTAGTTATAAACAAATTTGATACTATCTTTATCATAAATGGTTTACTACAGACTCAATAGACATTTACCTATCTAAGGGCATCTCCAATTGTTAGAGCTCTAAATGAGTTTTTTTCATGATTACAATATGTCATATCAATAATATAAAAACTTATTCAAATATTTTCAATAGTTAAAGTTCTAAATAAGTTTTTTTATGATCTCATTCATAGTATAAATTGCATGACTTCATATAAATTTTATCAAATTCAAGACAAAAAATAGGTTTGTGTTTTCACTACTGCTCTTAAACTATAAAGCTAGCTCAAACCTCACATCTATAATAATTTAAGACTTTTTATTCAGCTTTTTAGATTTTATAAATCTCTCATCAACTTTGTATTTGAGATGCCCTAGCTTAAATTGAAGATGGTGACTCATCGAGTTGCTAACATGTATTTATATGAATGTCCCCCTATAGTAAAGATACTACAATGAAAAAAGTGCGGTTATCGGTCAATAGAAATGGTCAATAACATCTTTATTTTTTTTGGCTGATAATGTGTTACCGGTTAAAAACATTTTGTTGGGACTTGGCTGATAATCCTTGCACGATAAATATTTTCCCCGGATATTATTTTAGCTAATATTTTTTTTTAAATATCGGCCAAATAAATGGCCAGTAATTATTTAAAAAATAATAGCCAAATTTGGTATTTTTTTTAAAAAAATGACTAATAATTTTTTTAAAATACTGATTAAATATATATTAGGTTAGTATTTTTTAAAAAAATAATAACCAATATATATTTGATTAGTTTTTTAATAAATATAAATATATAAATGACTCTAATTTTAATTAAATTATAGGTCATAATATTAAAATATTTTTATTAATTTATCAATTATCCTTACAAAATAAAAATTGATATATTAAAAAAATAATTAAATACATAAAAAAAAGATTGATAGAAGATAAAGTGAAAATAAAATTACAACGCTTAAATGAGACATTGTCCTAATAAATAATGTTTGCTTTTCCCTAACCGTTCATAGTGCACCTTCGGTTCATGATCTAAATTTATCCCGCAATCCTTCTGCCTATTAATTTAAATATATGATGAATATTAATTAATTAAAGAACTATAAAATTAAACTCGAATAATATTTTCACTTTAATTGCTTACTGATATGTCTAGAAACGATGAAAAAGATACTGTCGATAATATGGTGTGAGAGTTAATCTGGTTAAAGAACTCTAGGAAGAGTGTTGGTGTAGTTGGTATCAATGATAAAATATGAATTTTGATGAATGACAAATAGATTAAAGTTAGATGTATTATGTGATTTAATCTTTCTACTAAATGTGCAGGATTTGACTGGTATGATACCGAGGTAAAATCCAGCTAGATCTGGAGAACTGATAACTAGTGTAGAAGTCTAGATAAGTCAAGCAGTGATATGATATTTGGCAGGAAGTATGGATGGCTCTGTGGGACCTGATAGTTGTAGCACACTATCGGGCTACTGCTTGTTTCGACAACAACGATGGATACGAATCTTCCACCAAAGAACCCCCTCGGACGGAAGTTGACTGGGCTGTGAAATGGATTGAACCGCGGCTGCTCCTCTGCTCTGCCGCCTAAACCCCAGACAGTGGAGTTGCCAAAAGGAAGCCGGTAGGTGGAGATCACACCGGAGGACCCCTCCGGCGAGGTGAAGATGGTCCCTGCCAAAGCTTGTCACTGCCTGGAATTGCTTGCTGTCACTCGCTGCCTTGAAGAAACTAGAGTGCCGCTGCCTGTGTGATTGGAATCAAGAAAGAAGACTAGGTTGTGAAATCCATTCCCCTAGTAATTCTCAACCATGAGTAGAAAATAGTGAAAGAAAATTAACTAAAATTGTCAAATTCAAATGACCTAAGCATTCATGAACAATTCATACATTGAATAACAAACAAGATAATTTCAATCCATACTAGATAAACTGAGAATGATAATAAAATAACCTCGTAAGATAAGTGAAGGTGACTCTCCTCTCATATAAATACAATAGTGGAGCTCACTCAAGCTACTCATTGATGGATTCATGCACTACCATATGCTTGCTTTTCTTCTAATCTTCACCACTATATACATAAGAGTGCACAATAAAATAATGAAGACTTATTTGTGTAAGAGAAACATGAATAAGGCAAATAATAGTGTAAGAGAAGAAATAAGGAAAATAAAGCAAGGTAATGCTGGAAGACATAGATATAATGGGAATGTTACATAGATGAGTACAAGAGAATAATTTTGCCCCAAAAAGATCTCATCCAACTTCCAAGCTAGCTTTTAAACTCAAAAATGTGAACAACCTCTACTATAGCTTTTCAATAAAATACCACTCATGATATACAATAAAATCTAAATATTGCTACAATAAAAATTGTCACCCACAAAAAATTCTACCACACATAAGTATAAAATGTCACAATATGTCAAAGCACCAAGCTAACTTTACACAAATCCAATAAACATCTAGACAACCTCTACTATAGCCTTTCAATAAAAATCATTCATGATATACAATGGAATCTAAATGTTGCTACAATAAAGATTGCTACTCATAAAAAATTTTATCATAAATGAATATAAAATAGCACAACAAGTCAAAGTATTTTTCTTTTTCTATTTTTTTTTCCTTTTTTCACATTTATGTTTCCACTTCTTTTTTTCTTTTGTTTTTTTTTTCCTTTTTTTTTCCCCTGATTTGTTTTTTTATTCTTTTTTTTTCAACATGTCGTGCATCTTTCACATGCATCATCATCAATAGCTCAAATAAAAAGATACATAGCATGACTTACCTATGGTGATCAAGCATGATTCACCTATACTTCTCCTGAATTCTTCTAAACTATTCTTCTCCCCCACATTTTAACTTTTGTCCGTCTAGGGCAAAATATTCATCATGTAACATCCGAAATATCCATATTCTAAGAGAGTAATAGAGGAAAATAGATGGAAGAGAGAAAAGAATGAAATGACCAAAGATAAGGGAATTATTCAAACAATTTGTGATAACAAAAGGATTGGATAAAAGCAGGTAAGATAGCCTTCATAAAAATCATGAAATCCTATGATAATGTAGTCTTGAAAAAATTAAGCAACTTTTAGAGTAACATTAACCACAAGTGCATCACACATAAATGAGAATACTAGGCTTAGAAATCCTCACTAGGTGTATCAAAATTATCATCTCAATCTACCAACATGAAATTCATGACCAAGTTGTAATCATATATAATCCAAGAATCTAATCATAAAAATAAATCTCTAAACTTGATAAAAAAAAAATTCAACTAACTTTCACAATTTCTAAAATGATAACAAGAATGCATAGGAAAGTTATTATGAAAATTGACAAGATAAATTAAAAATTAATTATCAAGTAAAAGAAAACCAAGTAAAGAAATATATACGAGCAAAAAAAAAGACAATGTGAGATGGAATAGACTCTCCTTAATTTCTGGTGGTCAGAGTCAATTCAGTTCCATGAGCCATGCTGGAAGTGGGATGAATGTAGGTGAAGTGAAGATGCTCCCTCCACCATCGACTCCCTAAAAATATTCTCTAGTGATCGAAAATGGTTCGATTGGAGTCCACTCCAGAAGCTTCTTTATGGGATATAGAGTTAGGACTTTCTGTAATAGGTAGAATGCATCCTTAGATAATTGACTATAAATAAAATGCATGTAGAAATCTTGTGTACTAAAAAGAGAATGATGCAATTCTTACACGCATACTGAGTAAGATGGACTAGAAATAATATCAAAAGTAATAGAGCATGAATCAAAATATATGTCACATTAAATACAATAAAAATAATTGCCTCCATTGAATTTTCTAATGATTCTAAAAAAACATTGACCTTACCATCCTGAAAGGTACCTTGAGGGTCTAAAATAGTGATGTAGCAACATCTTGGTCAAATAAAGGATCTGACTCTAGATCAAGTAGTCGCGCACTCAAAGGAAGTGATTCTTAAGTCTTCCCTACGCTTCCTTCATCACTAAGTAGAATAACAGACTCGACTGGTTGAGGAGGTAGTGTAATCAAAGGAAGCGATTCTTGCGGTTTTGTCTCCACAACGCTAGTCCCTACACTTCCATCCCTATCAACATCACTTGCAACATCAAGAATATTTGGAACAATAATCTCATTAACAAAAACATTATCAGGATCAACTATAATATCATGATATAAAAAATTAGAAGTGTCATGCAGAGTAGTAGAATTAAGGTTGGGAATATCATAAACTCTATAATCCATCTCCTTAGAAATCGATGCAGTATATTGATCTGATAGTAAATGTAACTGTGTTGATGAATGTGTCCTTTCTTGGAATTGGGTTTCTTATTGTTGCAAAAATTGTTGCGACTGCTCTCTAAAATCCTGCTTAGGCTGATAGTATTGAAAGTAAGATTGATAATATTGAGGCCACTCAGAAATCCCTTTGTGTGTTCCCATATCTTAATCCTGCAAATGAATTATACTCGTCCTGCTGATGAGTCTGATAAACTGAGGATCAGGCTACTGATACTAGATCTTGGTTGGGAATACACTGGAAAAGAAATGAACATCTTTGACAATCACCGGTCTAGTCCCAAACTACTAATAATTTATAGTCGTAATCTCAATAAATTCTCTAGCCCGAGTAGATGTCTTGTTAACTAGAGTCCCTCCACTTGCTGCATCAACCGTACTTCTATCCATGGGATATAATCCCTCATAAAAGTACATAATTAGTAGTTGATCACTTAACTAGTGTTGAGGGCAACTAGCAATAATTCCTTTAAATCTCTCCCAATATTTTTGAAGCAGTTCTCTTGTGGATTGTTGAACTCCGCAAATACTCCTTCAAATAATTGTGATCCTAGAAGCAAGAAAGAACCTCACTAGAATTAATTTCTTAATCTTGAACAAGCTAGTGATAGAGTTAGGTTAGAGACAATACAACCAATCTCTTGCTAAATCCACTAGTGAGAATGGAAATACTCTAAGTCTAATGTCTTCTTCTAATATACCATATGGGTTCCATGTAGAGCATACCATATCCAATTCTTATAGATATTTATTGGGATCATCACCAAAAAGTTCATGAAACTTTGGTAATAGATGAATGATTTTCCATAACTCCAAATCAGAATATCGAATGCAGAATGAATCATCTAACAAATTTGGTGTCCAAAGCTCTCCAAAAGTATTTTTAGTGTTGTTCTCCATTTTTCTTTACAAATATGAGGTCATGATCACACTGAAACTCTGAAACTACTAATGATATGCAAGAGATTTCCTGGTCTTACCTTAAACACTCATGCAAATATAATCAAAAGACACAGAAAAATATACAAGATAGAATACATGCATACAAGATATGAAATAATTAAATCCTAATAACATTTTTTAAATTTCTACAACCACCAAAGAAATAGAAATAAGAGAGAATAAAGTCAAAAAAATGAAATGAAAAATATAGAAAAACTGAAATGGTGGTCTAAATGATGAGATTGACCAAAATAGGTCTTTATTCATGATGTAGCTGTTAATATTCTTGCTTCACCCCTTTCCTTCAACCTATAAAGTTTAAGAGTAAAAAGGGAGATACTGATAGTTACATCGAAAAAAAATAAAATAATAAAGTAGAAAAGAAAGAACAAGATAAAGATAAACTTATGTATAGTCTAAAAATAAATGAATACCACTAGTTCCCCGACAATGATGCCAAAATTTGATAAGTGTGAGATTATCACTCGCTAAGATCAAATTAATTAATTTCTAATCTACCGAACCCCTTAACCTACCCTAAGGTAATATAATAGAGGAATGGGTCGTCTCTCACATGGCTAATGGTAGGACATTTGTTCTCAGATCAAATCGAACCAACAGTTTGTTTTAGGAGTTTCTACACCTAATGCAATAAAGGAAATTTTAACTAACAAGCATGAATGAACCCATAACATAGTGTCACTCTATACTATGGATAACACCATAAACATGCATAAATAAAATTGAATATCAAACCTAACAAACTATCGAAGGCTACCCCTGGACCGTATTGTTACACTACGACACAAGTTTCATCATCAATAAACATAACTTGAAACAAACGCAATTAACATGAAAACGCATAAGAAAAGCAATAATCAAAGAAAAGCAATTGACTAAACAAACTTAACAGTAATTAAATAAAACATAATTATGTATAAAAGATAAACTTGTACCACATTGTTGTTGGTGCAATTTCCAGTAGGTCAAGGTTGACCTAGTTGACCAAGTGTAAACCTTGGTCATGGTTTCGATGTTTG
>JBBMJZ010000122.1:23921155-23942288 GCA_037833815.1 Zingiber zerumbet
CACTTGTTAGGACATGTAGAGAGCTAGAGGGGTGTGGGTATGAATAACTCTGATTGCTTCTTTGAACTTGATTGGCATTGTGCTCCAACAAAATGGCATCACGCCATGACCGTGCTAAAAGGCACGGTCGTGTCACTTAAGCAGAGCAGGATCATGCCTTGGTCAAACTAACCAAGGCTCTCTCTTTCTCCTAGCTTTACTTCTCTCTACTTTAAGTGCATAGATTCCCAACTCACAATCATTTAGCTAATTAATTATGTAAGTATCTAGTGCTTATATCCAGTCCTTGTGGGTTTGATATCTTTTATTACTTGACGATAATCGTATACTTACCAATTGTACACATTACTTCACTCATTAGGGTCTAGCTTCACTCACTAGGGTTTTCACTGCTTGGTTTTACTCACTAGTGCTTCCCTTTGCCTAACATTCAATTAGGACTAGTCACTCAGTAGACTTCTCACCTGCCTAACTTGCGATTAGGATTTACCCTTGCCTAACCTCTAGTTAAGACTAGTCACTTAGTAAACTTCTCACTTGCCTAACCTCTGTAGGACTTATCTTTACTAGTCATCTACTTCTAACTAGACTTCTTTCTTCATAACATCAAGTCTTGTTTGAATTCACCCTTGGTCAAACTAACCAGACTTAGGTACATTGTCAAACATCAAAACCCTAGAGGTTGATTGTACCAACAAGTACGTTAAAAGAGTTATTTTCTATATTTGACGAGTCTAGATGTGTAGGCTCAAGAAATGAAGGGAAGTCAAGTCAGAATTTAACACTAAAAGCCAAGAATACCAAACTGGATTTAGAGTCATCCCTCGATGAAAACAAAGAAGCATGTATGGTAAAAAAGTTTAGTAAATTTTTTAAAACTAGCAACTTTGATAAAAAAAAAAAAAGGTAACAAAGCTACTTCGGAAGAAGAGAACAGTAAGGTGCTACAACTACAGTGAAGAAAGACATATAAAGAACAACTATCCCAGATTGAAGAATAAAAAAAAAAGAAAAGGAGAAAGGGACAAGAAGATCCAAACAAAAGAACCTACAAGCAACATGAAGTGAGTCGTCTTCAGAAAAGTCTAAAATGGATCAATATACTGTGCTAGCATTAATAGCTAGCCACCATGAAAAAGACGACGAATCCACTTTTAGAGAGAACATCAATGAAGGGGGAGCATCTACCTAAGAGTTTGATACTGTAAGTGAGGTATGCAATCTTCCCTCCGACCAATTATATGATGTAATAAAAATGCCAAGTAAATCCTTATGTAAATTATGAACCAAGCATGCAAATCTAAAAAGGATTAATATTAACTTAGAAAATAAAATAGAAAATGTATGCTTAAAGAAAGAGTTTTATAAAGTTATAACTGAAAATGTAAAATTAAAAAATAAAATAGAACTATTAGACAAAAAATTATACATGCTCAAATTTCTTACCGACACCAAAAAGGAACTTTAGATATAATGAGCTTAATTGTATATTAGAAATCATAGGGGTTAAATTATAAAAGTTGCAAGAAATAATATTCTGAAAAAATTATTTAATTAATCTAATAAGTAATAATTTATTTTGGATACTAAAATTTGTTCTACCCTATTAACTTGATTTTATGTGCATGCCTAAAACTTATTTAATTAAATTTTTAAAAGCATTGGCTAAATTAAGTGTCCATACACCTTCTGTTTGATTTTTTTAATTTAAATTTTTCCAAGATACACAAATAGGTTATTTGTTAGTTGAAAAAAAATTAAATTTTTTGACCGTTACATTATTATGATTTTTTTTACCAAAAAATAGAATGTCAAAATTGAAAATTTTTTAAGATTAATTTTTGAAAAAATTATTTTTCCAAATATAATGGTTAGATTTTGAATGGTCATAAAAATTATCAAGATTTTCTAAAGCAAAAATCTATTTTTAAGTATTTATTTTACAAAACATCCATATTAGTAAAGAAAAATATTTTCCAACTAAAATAAAAAATAATTTTTCCATGGAAATTGTTTTTCTAAGATCAGTTTTACCGTGTTTCATATTGATAAAAAAATTTAAAATTTTTCAAAGGTTAAAAATAATTTTCAAATTTTTTTTGGAAAATATGATGATTAATCATAGAAATTTGTATATCCAAAAATAATTATTTGAAAAATATATATAGGCTTGTTTACTATATGTACAACCTCTAGAAAATGTTTCATACTTTTTTTTATTTTTTTTCTCATTTTGTTTACCCTATTTTTGATGTAATCAAAAAGAGAAGTTATAAGTACGAGGGATTAACTTAAGGGGAAGACTGATTACAAATTTATTATTACTGATTGAAAATTTATTATTTATTGTTTTATTATTTTATAAATTATTTAAAATTAATTATTGTTTATTTACCCTAATCTTAACTCAGGTTGATGCACATCAAAAAGGAAAAGATTGTAAGTACCCTTAGTTAGTTTTGATATAATCAACCACGTTAAGTTAGACCATGTTTATTTTATATCTTGTGTCTAAGTGTGCAGAGACTTAGGGACACAAGAAGTCGAATGGAAGATGTAGCGAGCAAGAAGCATGGCACGGGAAGGGAGTTAACGGATTTGGTGCATCCAAGGGACGAGGAGTCGCGAAAGAGTACACCGGTGGAGTGAGAATGACCTGTATGGCGCATCTAGGGGACGAGAAGCCAGGGGAAGTTTGCTCAAGGAGAAGACCGAAGTTGGGTTCAGGAGAGCTCAACTCTGGACTATCGGAGCATCACTCAAGCAAGCGAAAGAAAAAAAGATGGTCAATGAACAAATTGACCATTCGGATAAACAGTACTGAGATGCCTCAGATGGGACTATAGGCACCCCGGGTATCCAATAGATAAGCTGTTGCAAAAGGAAACAGAGGTGTCTCAATTGACTGGAAGTACCTCAAATAAACCGTAGCAAAAACGCCTCCAATTGATTTGAGGCGCCTCTATTGAACAGTAGCTGTTGAAAAGTCGTTGCTTCATAGATGAAACTACATCACATTGAGGTCACCCTAGATGGCATTGGAGGCACCTCCAAGCCACGTCAACAAAACTGTAACTTTGCCCATAAGGGTATAAATAGCACCATAGAACTAGGAGTTCAAGACATACACTTGTTCTACATTTCATATTCATTTTTTGTACTTTGTTCTGTGCTTTCAATGTTTGTAAGAGGATACTCTGCTTTCATGAAGGTGATCTTAGTTGAGCTTTCATTATCTTGGATTAGCAACCTTCGTAGTTGTAAACCAAATAAATCAGGAGTCCCTTCTTACTTTATTGTTATGTTAATTATTTTTAATTAATTAGTGTGTCTTTACTAAAGTAGAAAGTAAGAAAATTGTAAATTTTATTTGCAAGCTATTAATCCCTCTCTAGCTGGCCCACCCGATCCAACAAGTGA
This sequence comes from Zingiber zerumbet, assembly GCA_037833815.1. Classification (NCBI taxonomy): domain Eukaryota; kingdom Viridiplantae; phylum Streptophyta; class Magnoliopsida; order Zingiberales; family Zingiberaceae; genus Zingiber; species Zingiber zerumbet. The sequence goes on from JBBMJZ010000122.1 coordinate 23,924,576, forward strand.
TATCAAATACCGGACGCCTAAGAAAAACTAACCACCGACTAAAGCAACATGAAGGCAGTCGGATCAAGCATTCACCAACCAACTTTTGAGAGGGAGTTCACACTTTGGAAGCGCTACATGGAGGTATTTTTTAAAACTGACTATGATATTCTTTTAACAATTATATATGGTTTTAAAACACCCAGGGATGAGAATAGAGAATAAAAAAAGAGCACCAATGTAACAAGAAGCAGCAGACCGACTTTGTGACCAACAAAAAAATAGAATTTCACCTGTTAAGTGTACTAACGCCTCAAAGTCAACCGGATCAATGCTTATAACTCTGCAAAGAACTCTGAGAGAAGTTTCTAGAGCTTCATGAAGTAACATCGAAGGCCAAGCTAGCAATACAGAACATCCTCAAAAATTAACTAACGAACCTCCGGATGGAAAAGAGAGAGAAGATGACCCAACTACATGTGAAAATCAAAAAGCTGATCACTAGACTGACCAACTTCAGTTGATCATACCAAAATTAATCCAAGGTATTTACACAACTATCACTTTAAATCTTCGCGAAACACTTTTCTAGGGGTTACTTCAACACCTCCTAATCGATTGGCTTCCCAATCGATTGTCACGTCAGGTCAACCATTCAAAATATGCAAACATCTCTTTTTGTTCATCCAATCAATTGGTGAATCATACAAATCAATTTGGCAGCTTCTAATTGATTGCCAAAATCGATTTAGAAGCTTTCTGTTAGTGAGAGAAAGATATCTAATCGATTGTCCACTCGATTGTCCAATCGATTCTTGAACTTTATGTGTTCTAGCAAAAAAGGCCCAAATTGATTAACTCAATCGATTGGCTCAATCAATTAGGGAAGGTTGAATCAATTATCGTAATCAATTCACCACCTCTCTGTGTTCGCAAAACATCATCCAATCAATTTGCCCCAATCGACTGGGTTATGCTAAATCAATTAGCCTAATTGATTTAATACTTTTCTGGGCTTCACGAAAAAGCTTTCCAATCGATTACTATAATAGATTTGGCCAAGGCCAATCGATATCGATTGTCTAATCCTAAAACTCTAAACTTAGTTTAGGGTTCCTTTGCCCGACCCCAAAGTCATCCATGACTTAGCTTGTTGGAATTTTCTGTTACTTTGCATTTGGTCAACTTTGACCTCTCAAGGCCTTTTCACCAATTATTTTGTCAACCATTGAGCCACTTGGAGTTTTCATCTTATGCTAACTCCCATTAAACTTCTGATCACCAAATGTCCAGTCAACCTTTGACCCAGTTGGACCTTTTCCTTAGTTAGCCCTATTAGGACTTCCACTGCCTTGTTCCCAACGAAGTCTTTACTGTCTATCTTCACTCACTAGGTCTTTACTACCTAGCCCCGCTAGGACTCCCACTGCTTAGCTTCACTCAACTAGTCTTCACTGCCTAGCCCCTCTAGCACTTCCACTATTTAACTTCACTCACTATGTCTTTACTGTCTAGTCCCGCTAGGACTTTCATTGCCTAGTTTCCAACTAGGTCTTCTGCCTAGTCCTGCTAAGACTTCAACTGCTTAGCTTCACTTAGTAGGTCTTTATTGTTATTTAACCTCCAGTTAGAACTATCTCAGACAAATATTCGGTTCTCCCTTGACCTACTTGACTTCTCTCTTACATATTATTAAATATTGAAACTCAAGGTCAAGCCAATTCGAATTTAGTCAAATTGGTTAACTTTTAATCTGAGAACGATTGCACCAACAACTCTCATTAAATGAATTTTGATGGATTGAAATAATATTAAGAATCTCAAGTGATAGTAAGTTATTACTTAGTTATTATGTAAGTATTTTTTTTTTTTGATGGAATTAAAGTTTACATTTACTGATAATAAGTTATTTTTTAGAATTTTTTGCGAGTTCGTCTTTCGTATACGAAATGAAAATCATACCTCAACTTTACCTTCAGCGGGGCTGTTAGAGGACCGAATCCAACCCCTGTTACGGGAGTCTCCACTCATAGAATGTCACGTGTCCATCAGTTATTCACAAGACAGGCAATTAAGGAATCATATCCAACCGTCGTTATAGGAATCTCCACGTAAGTTGCTAGAAGTTGGAAACGGAGCACCAGCGTGGTGCTCGGGAGTGCCCATCCATAGTGCTTGAGGATGTCTATCCAACGATGGACCTTTAGTGTGCAGGAACAACAAGCACTCGAGGATACCGGATGCTCGGGAATGCCAAGGTGCTCGGGGTTTAAGTATGGTCTCTCAAGAAGCAAGATCGACCACTTGCGAAATAATTTGAGTACCATTCTATGTCTCTCATTCAAATCAGATAGAACAGCGAAATCGAATGTAACTCGATTGAGTAAACGACGATAATTGCTATCAGCTATCTTGAGATCGTGGAGTCCCTGGGGTCATGGTGTCATGATAGGACATTTAAATTATTTCTCAGGTACCCGCGGTTCGAATCCCAGCTACGGCGTATTTACAGGAATTTTTCTTCCAAATGAAGGGCGTAATCAAAAGATGCTGGGCTTCTGGGCTGACCACCGTGTGCACTTCCCGATTTATCCTGGTGATCAGTGAAAAATTTTCGTAGGACCGGACCGGTCACCTCAGAGATAGTCAATGAGACTAGTTGGAATTATTATTATTATCTTGAGATCGTGAAAGAAAAAGGGATTTGATGGAGCCCGAGCTTCTAAAAAAATCAAGTTACAAACTATTTTAAGGTAGGGCCCCTCCCTCATAAAGATAAATGAAAGAATTAATAGGAAAGTGACAAATAGAGAAGAACTCATTCAAAACCCATGCCTTGATAGCAAAGTTGATTTGATGCCAAATAACCTTCTATCCCCACACTTGATCAAAATTCCAATTCCCTCCCTAACAAATCCAAATAATAAAATGGTGCATTTCAATCCATATAAATGGGGCTATTTGATGTGAAGTCATGTGAAAAAAAAATCTTGTTAGGAAAAATTCGACAATATTGATAATTTAAATTGTTTTATTTTAACTAATTAAATAAAGAAGAACTTTGACCCATTCCATGGACCCCATGTTTATGAATAATCTTCCTATTATTAAAAATAATAATCTTCAATAATATAAATGAATAATAATAATAATAATACATTTGAAATCAATAGATTGCAAGAGGAACTTATTTTCTGTAAATTTGGAACACTAAATATAAAAGTATTTATCCAGACTTGGAATAAAATCGCTGCTCCCCCATACCAAGGCATTATCAGCTATTTTTAACCATTACGCTTTTATCCACTCCCACGTCAAAAGAAGGGGGGGTTGCGATGATCACACAACTCCTGTGGTACGGACAGCCCTGTTGCACCCATTGCTTCAAAAACAGTGCCGTCAGACTGGCTGTTCGATAAAAATGAATAAACTAAATGCATCTCTGGGCTGCTCCAGACACTTTTAATCTTCCCACACAATTCATACAGAGGATGAAATTTGTTCAGGTTAGGAATTTCTTACAGACATCAGGAATTGGATAACATCTTGATTCAAAATTCTACAGAATACATGAAATTTCAAATCCAAAACAGAATTCTACACAATTAACAATCTTAATTTCTTCTTCGTCTTCTTCTTCGTCGTCTTCGCCGTCTTGCCAAACCTCCTATTCCTGCTTACCATTTGCTATGTACAGTTACATACAGGTCGTCTGAACTCGCCGAGCTTTATGAGTCCAGTATTCACATCTCGTTCATCTTTCTCTGCTTTTTTGTTCTGAATTTTTGATAGCTTACTTGACCAGTCCGGACACCCAAGCGACGTCCGGCGTTTCGGGTGCCGGAGATGCGGCGGACCTCTCTACCACGCACTCCTTGCTCAGTTTCTCGAATATTTTCGCCCTCAGAGCTCGCCCGGACTCCACCCTTTCTTCCGGCTCTTCGCCCTTCGGGAAGCTTGTGCCTTCGGCTGCATCGAGCCACCCCATTCCGCCGGTCAGCGTGGTGGGAGTTGTTGGTAGACTGCAGAAGCCGGATTTGGCTCTGGGTGAGCCAAATAGACTGTTACCTGGTTGTAGTCCCCAGGAGCTAGGTAGGGATTTCACCTGGCTGATTTTCGACTGGCGCAGAGAAGCAACGAGGTCGTTGATGGATGTACCAGGCGGCCACGAGGCCCTCCTGAGCCCCGTCGTGCACGGCGACGTCGGAGGAGAATCGGACGTCGGGGAAGAGAGCCGTGGAGACATCAGTGAGGAGGTCGTCGCGGATGAGATGAGTTGATTTGAGATGTAAGACTCCAACGCTTGCTGGCGTAGAGGCGAGCCGTCATACGACTCGACTGCTAGCTTTGTGGTTGTCGATTGCTGCTGCTGCGAGAGAACGCGGAGCTGATCCGGCGTATGAGCGAAGAAGCAGACGCGGCGTCGGCAGGCGGTGCCGTCCTTGCACGGCTGTGTGCGGTAACGCGCGGGATGGAGCCAGCACTCGAACACCCCGTGCGCGTACTCGCACGCGTCGCCGTGCTTGCATCCGCCCTTGCGGAAGTCGGGGCAGGAAGCGCCGGAGTAGTGGTACTTCCGGGGATCACGGCGGCGCGCTTTCTCCCCTGGGTGCGCGAAGGGGCACTCGGTCCAGTCGTGCGACCGGCCGCGCGCGCACCGCCGGACCTTGAATTCGTACATCCGGAACTCGTCCGACGAGTACAAGTCCACAGCGTTGTCAGGCTCATCATCCGCCTCTTCATCCTCCTCCTCAACCATGTCACCGCTGCAAGGCAAGTACCTCTGCAGCGCCGCCGCAAGGGCGGACTCGCCGAGAAAATGAACCCCGCCGCCGCCGCAGGCGGCCGGGCAGTAGCCAACCGGATCATCCAAGCGTGAAGACCAAGGCGGTACACGAGCCATCAGATCTGGGTGCCGACCGGTTTCCCGTCCTACCATCATTTTCTCCTCCGCTCGCTTTCACGGATGTCGAGGGACTCTTTCTCTGTGCCTATCTATTTCAGGGCAGTGCGTGGAGACGGTGAGAGGGAACGACTCCATATAAACACGCCGCTAACCGTGGTCGAGTAATACGCTAACCAGGGTTTAATCCACGGAGCTCCACGGCGTCAAGGCAAACGGTGTCCCCAGTATACTGACAAGACGGTGGATTGACCATCGGACACGATAAGATTTTGCCACAATTTCATTTTGCCCCTCTCATATTTACTATATTTTTCAAGGTAATAAAAAGGAGAATTTTTTTATTTTTATTTTAAATAAGATGTGGAGGTAAAATAAAATATTTCAATTTCGAGGGATGCTTCTTATCTGATAGGACGAGCGTAACGGCGTTAGGCGTGAAGGAGTCGGTTTTATGGAGGGAGTGGGACGCGTGGAAGGATCAGAGCACGGCGAAGGCATGCGCGGAGTGCGAGGTGGGCGGGGCCCAGCGCCAGAACACCGAACACGTCCTCTCTTTTGGCGGGAGTCCGTGGCCTCCAAGTTCTACCAGAATCACGCTTCTGCCACTACTCTAGACTAGGTAGGTCTCTGGATCTCCGAGCCGGAGGGCGCCGATCGAATCGAGTCGGTGCGTCAATTGTCATGATGAGCGGCCATTATTAAGCGATTTAAGAAGGGCCCCACGCCATAAATCGTGCGTCCAAAAATTCCAACGGACTCGCGGCTAGGCGAACCAGGCGCGCACACGTGTGCGGGCGCACTAATCGCTCCTTAATTTTTACTTCCGGCCGGTTCGGTTCGACGAAGCGCCGGTTCAGGCGCCCGACCGATGAGATGGCGACGGTCAAATTACGCAGCGCCATTGGGGCATGGCTACTTACGGCACAATGCGGCCCCACGAGTGCAGCACAAATTGGTTTAAATTTATAAAAATAATATATTTAAAATTAAAATATCATAATAAAAAATCTAAAAAAAAAAAAACCGAACCCAATTATCACGAGTGACCCGCTGCACAAGAGTTAAAACAAAATAAATGCATTCTTTCTCCTTCAATAATGCAATGTACCTGTTCAACCTGCCTTTCTTCCTGCTGTCTCCGTGAACCCAACACTGCTGCTTTCTTTTCTTTTTATTTATTTATTTATTTATTTATTTATTTTATTTCAGTAAAAAAAACCTCTTTACTCGTATACAACTTTGGAACCATTAAAGAAGATCCATTGGGATAAGAACCAGAGGCTGCATGATGACTTGAACTAATCATCAGCTAGCTAGCTAGCCATGGATTCCAATACAAGAAAAGAAAGCTCATCCTGGCTTCTTAAACACTTAAACAATCACATCCAGTCTACAGCAATAGGTTTTCTTCAGGTCATGTGGATTAATTAAAAGAAAACACCATGCGTGCCATGGAACAGGACTACAGGAGTTGATAATTATATATTTGGGCTTTTGGGTGGAGGAGAGAAGATGGAGAGCTCATCCTCTTTTTTGGCTAGGGGGTTGTGATTGTATTACGTAAATATGTATTCTGTGTTGGCGTTGATGGGCGTTGATGTGCTTAATTTGCCATTTTACCTGTATATGATGTAAAATAAAAAAAAAAAAACTTACTAATGTCCATCTTAAGCGTCCTTTACTATCCGCCCAAGACGTCCTATTCAATATCAATAAAAATAAAATACATAAATTTATTTTTATTTTATGAAAATTAAATTTATATTTTAATTGGTGATATACCGGTCTCTAGCATTGTAAATTTTCAGAATTATTATGAACCCTAGTCACCAACTACTCGAAGTCGAGATGATAGTTATATGTCTCAAATTATCTTACGTCACAATGTTTCAACCGTTAATTTAGTGATGTGTGATGATAACTTTCTTTTATTCTTCTCAACAAGATAGAGACTACCACTCTTTTTTTTTATACTCCCTTTCCTTTTCTTTCTTTTCTCATATACATACTTCACACAAGTATGAATTTATAGAATAAGATAAGAATGAGGGTTACTAATATTAAGGGGTTAGTAACATTCATATGAATGTCCTATAATGGGTATAAGTTACTTACATGTATTAATACTTCATAGTGGGCATAAGTTACTTATATGTATTAATGTCTCATAGTAGACATAAGTTACTTATGTGTATGAATGTCCAATAGTAGTCATAAGTTATTTACACGTTCTATACTAAATCACGGTACAAAATTTATTTCCTAAGAAAATGAGCCCCAAAAGATTCTAGGCATTCTCCTGTGACATAAATTTACCATTAGAATATCAACCCAGTTCGTCGATAGTGCACTATATGCTTATATGTGATTAAAAAAAGATAATTATACTTACTCTAGACGTCCCTCTATTGCTCGACCCAATGTCTTATAGAAGGAAAGTAAATCACAGTATCAAACAACCTCTTAGGTGGTAGAAACTAATTTCATAAGAAAATAAATCCAGGGGATTCAAACTTTATTCCTCTAATGCAATTTTCTACCATCTACATATTAATTTGAGTACGTCCGTGAGGGCACGTATATGTATTTGTATCACAGTAGAAGGTGATAACTCTCACCCGAAAGTCCTCTAGACTACCCCCACGCAATCTAAAAGAGATGTAAACCAACATAATGACCCTCGCATGTGTCAAGTGACCAGTAAGGCATTACACATACGATGGGAATCAATCCTCATGAATTTATTACAGCAACACCATATACCAAATGTGTCAGACCATGAATATTACGTGTATGTATTTATATTAGAGTAAAATGTGATATTATTTCTCCCAAATGATTCAATATCGTTAGTCCCATGATAAAATACAGACAAATAAATTATAAAGATATTTTATTTTAAAATAATGATTATTTATATGAAAAATATGAGATATTTAATAAAATATTTTATCCTATGGATTAAAACCCTATTGAAATAAATATCCATGTAGATATGAATTAACCCATGGGACACCAGCCGGGATCCTCTAGTGTCGTCTATCTTAGTCCGCTTTTAGACCAGGGACAGTAATAGGTGGATTCAATGATCCCATTTGATTAGTAGATGAGATATATTAAACTCTATCTATCATTATAATAGATCAGCGACACGCCTATGTGCCGGTAGAGAACGCGAGCAGGAGAAATAGATAAGAGATTAGTGAGAGTGGCAAGAACATGGGAAGAAATGTCAGAGGGGAATTAATAATTAGATGGATTTAGAGAGAATCCAGGGAGTTGGTGCATGAAAGTGCAGGAAATCTGGCATCAGATATGTTGTAATCCCACTTGCATGGGTACAGGTGGAGGCATAGTTCGTGGATGAGTGCCTTACATGCTTCTTATTGTTATCTTTAAATATTAATTAATGTTATTTTAGGTAAAGCTACATTTTGCCTACTTATATTTTCTTTTAGAAAATATAAGTATTATTGTACCATATTAATTAAATAATTTTAATAAAAAAATTGGGAAAAAAGGTTTGATCATGCAAAAGTACAATTGCACCAATACTATATCTCAAACACTACTATAGTGTTTTGATTGTATGCTTAATGTTTATAATCAATGGCTACATGGTCTTCAAATTATTACACCCTTTTGCTCAATTTACAAATGTTATAAGTTGCCCTACTTACAGTGTGCATGACTTGGATTGCCGATAAACATAACTCGATATCACAACACTTCAAAATACACAAACTCTAAAAAACCTAGAGTCGTCTGTTTGGACTATCACAACAATAATACAATCAAATTGCACATAATAAAACAAACATAAAGTTACAATATCAATCAATCACAAAACATGGAGCAATGGATCGCCATGAGTTTGACGCTCCTCATGAGTCATGAATCCCTTCAGGATTGATGAAATTCACCGTTCAACCACTATAATCACTATAATAATAAACAAATCTAGTTTAAATCATAGTGTGTGCGATCTTTTGGTAAATAGGCGATGATTGCAATATAGGGTAAGATTGTTAATCCTGTTTGGGACTGTCAACGGATGAACTGATGAGCTATCATTTGTGTTGACAAAGTCACCGTACGCCAAAGAGAGGGGGTCAATCACCAAGAAAGTCTTTGAGGTTTGTAAAAAAGAAAGGGAGAAAAAAGGGTTAGAATGGAGGTTGATAATGCCCTGGCTCATAAACTCCGACACTCAAGTCAATTTTTGGGGAGAGGAGGGAATGAGAAAATGAACAGTAGATGATTTATTATAAGTAAATAGTTATTTGTTTCTAATTATTAGGGAATAATTATTATTAGAAAATAATTATTTGTTTCCTAGTTATTAGAGAATAATTATTATTAGGAAATACTTATTGTTTTCTTAATTTATGTATTTTTCCTATTTTCGCTTGTAATGATATTTATATATACCATATGCTATCATTAATAATATGTGTGAATTCTATCGTCAATACTTAGTCCCCTCACTTCTCATGGACAAGGCTTCCAATCTAATCCCGATCGACTTTACGCTGGTCGAACTCTCAACCTAGTCCCTGTCGGTTCTTAGCAGTCAGACCTCCAGGTCTCAATCTCCTCACTTCTCATAGGCAAGACTCTCAATCTAATCCCGGTCGACTTTACACCAGTTGGACTCCCAACCTAATGTTGGTTGTTCTTAGTCGGTCGAACCTCCAGGGCTCAGTTCCCTCACTTCTCATGGGTAAGGCTTCCAATCTAATTCGGTCGGCTTTACGGCGGTCGGACTCCCAACCTAATCCCAATCGGTTCTTAGCCTGTTGGACCTCCAAGGCTCAGTCCTCTCCTTTCTCATGGGTAAGACTCCTAATATATTCCCGGTCTGCTTTACGTCGGTCGGACTCCCAACCTAATCTCGGTCGATTCTTAATCGGTTGGACCTCCAGAGCTCAGTCCCCTCACTTCTCCTGGACACCATCCCAACCTTACTCCTAGTTGACTTCTAGTTGGTTAGACCCCCAGGGAGACAATGCTGTCAGAGAATCACAATAACTTGTTAGAGAATGACAGCTATTCGTTAGATAATATTCTAATGCTCTGCCACATACAAACTACGAAACCTTCCTCTACTCAATGGAAGTCCGACGTACATTCTCTTTCACCCGACATCCCCTAACATTTGACATTCTCTGATATGTTATAATTACGGAGGTTATAAAAGGTAGTATAAAAAGGGATGTCCTCTCCGTTGACTAGGTATGTGCTTTACAGCAATCTTATTTATGCACACGCACTTACGGTTCTTCATCTTTTTTTTGTTCGGCCTCTCTTCTGACTTGAGCGTTGGAGGACCTACGCCAGAGGCTTTTTCCCTGGTTCTCGCTCTAACACTTCCGGGTGCTTGGTTTGTGGTGTTCGCAGGGTCGTGGATACCATTGGCGATCCTCTCCTCCAAGTCCCAGATTCCTCTCTCCGTCAACGTTCTTGCCATCATCACCGGTATTCCCATTTGACTCAGCTTATGGACAAGATCACTCGTGATAGTGGGTCATCCGCTAAGACCTATCCGTGCTTTTCCGATTTACTCGATGACTAGTGGAAAACTTTATTATGGTTAGACCGATTATTTCTAGAATTAGTCGGGTTGAAGAGTTGATATTTATCATCAAAAAAAATTATTACCCATTTCACGAGGCAAGTAATAGGTAGAATGAGTTTTCACACAATGAGTATTTAAAACTCACATAAGATACCTCATACGCTCGTAGTGGTCGAATTACTTGTGATACTGGGTTATTCGCTAGGACTTATCTGTGTTTCACGGATTTACTCTGGTGGTCAGTGGAATTTTTTTAGGCTCAAATCAGTTCAAAGAGTTGGATATCTATTACTTAAAAAAAACTATTACCCGTTTCACATACTCAATTTTTAAAATACCTAAATCGCATAGTGTATTTTCAAAATAGTATGTCTATTAGTTAATTTCGTTCGAAATTGGCCGATGGATTTAGATAACTCTAAATCATTTCAAATCAATAGCACAAATTGAGAATAATAAATTTTAGGTTATATATAATTTATAACAAGCCTGTCTAAATTTAATTCGTCATTCTCAATTGAAGTAATCGTAAAAATACATTAAGAAATTTTTTTAAAATATATGATTTGAAGTGAAGTGATTCTTTGGAACGAAATATCAATCAGTTTACGACAAAATTAATTGATAGACTGAAGGAATATTTCAAGAATATTATATGTCATTTGTATATTTTGAAATTTAGATACGAATGGAGTTATGAAAACTTGCTCGTTAAATTTCCTTTCTTCATCGATCCATACGAATCTTTTGGTCCGTATTGTATGGATTAGAGAATAAATTAAAAAATAGATCATTAATCTATTTGGATAGACCCTATCTATTTAACAGATAGAAGAGTTCATTCAAATAAATCAATGAATGGAATGGTCGATCTTATGTATCGCAAAGTACCGTCCAAAAAATCTCTTCTCATACCAATCAAGGCACTCAGTCAACGCTCACCGGTGCCGATCGCCCACCCTACCCTCTCTTCTCTTCACGTCTTAAAAAAAAATAAAAATAAAAATAAAAATAAAATAAAAACCTCCACCTGTCCGTCACAACCAACAAATTAGTTTTATTATTAAGCACGCCACCACATTCTCATTCCTCCTCATCTCCAACTCTACCGTACAAATAAATACATAATTCTTTACTATTATTTTATATTATTGGAGAGAATAAATTAAGAAATTAAAATTAATCAGAGAATAATTTCTCAATTTTTACCCAAGTTCAATCTTAACTATATGAGACCAACTGGACATCATTTAAAGCTACTTCATGCTTGAGTGGACCCCAACCCAACGCGAGGACGAGCGACCAGAGCTCGTGGAACTGGCCGGGGCGGGTTGGTTAGTCGCGTCGAAATAACGTGGAACGAATAATAAACGATCACGAACGAATATCAAAACGATGACCAACACTTTCCCAGTTCCCCATTCGAAGATACACGGATCTTCTACCTGCCTCTGCTATGCGGTGAACCCCACATGAAGGACGACTCTGTGCCCATTAGAAAAGCGGTACGTTGGATAGTAAGACTGTAAGAGCAATTGTCCGAGGAAATATCCACCTCGAACTCCTCTGCTCCCTTATCATTCTCTCGTCGTCGACGCCGCCGCCGCCGCCGGCGGCTCCTCTTCGGGTTTTTTTTCTCTCTCTCAATTTTTTGCTTCTTCCGATGAGGAAACAAGTAGCGGAAGAAGAAGAAGAAGCCAAATGCTTCGCTCGATGGGACTGGGAAGAGCAGCTCCCTTCGCCCCACGAGCTGGTGCCCCTTTCGCAGGGCCTCATCGCTCCTGACCTCGCCCTCGCCTTCGACATTCCTTCCTCTTCCTCTGCTGCTGCTTCCTCCTTTACCCCGTCCGCTGACCATCGTCTTCCAGGCCGCCAGGATGAGACCGACCTAGACGCCTTCGGCGGTGGAGGGGAGGAGGATCCGGAGCAGCCGCGGACGCTGAAGCGACCGAGGCTGGTGTGGACGCCTCAGCTACACAAGCGGTTTGTGGATGCCGTCGCGCATCTGGGCATCGCCAACGCCGTGCCCAAGACCATCATGCAGATCATGGGCGTCGAGGGCCTCACCCGCGAGAACGTGGCGAGCCACCTCCAGAAGTACCGGCTCTACCTCAAGCGCGTGCAGATGCAAGGCCTGGCGTCCGCCGCCGCCAATCCCTCCCCTTCCCCGGCGACGCACCCGTTTCTTGGCCCCGCGGCGCCGACGGCGGATCCCTGCTTGCCCTACATGCCCGTGGCGATGCTGCAGCACCACCACGAGAATATGGATCCAATGCAGCAGTACTACTACCATCAGAACCAATTGGGGCATTTTGGCCCCGGATTGCTGAACCGACCTGCACAGGCGCCACACGCCGCCCGTCAAACGGAAGGAATTGGGACTGGGATGGTGTTTATGCCGGCGCCGGCACACTTTGCTCCTTTACCGAATGATTTAGATTGGAGGAGAAAGGGCGAAGATGATGCTGAGAATGGCGGTTCCAGAAAGAAGGAGCTAACGCTTTTCCCAACTGGATAAAGCTTGATTCAGGTATTCTCCTTTCTCATGGTTACAATTTGCACTCTTGTCGGCCAACCATCTTTGCTTCCTCCTCCTTGTTGTTCTTGTGAATTCTGTCGTCTTTGTCGAACATTGTGGACACTGAATGCTGGGACAAGGATGGCTCATATTGCTAATTAACACAACCATTACTGTGATGTTAACTACCTGTTCTTGCCTAGTTTTGCTGACCATAAGATAAGTCAAGGCGAATCATGCATGAAAGCTTCATCCTCGAGGAGCTCTTTAGGCTTTCTAGTTCCTAAACCTCTGCTTTCAGCCAGAAGGTGCTTCTTGAATATCCTAGGCGGTACCGGCCGAGTTACCCGCTCGCACTGACAGCCCGTTAGTAGGTCATATGAGTGTGGTGCAGGCTTGTTCATCCAATGCAAATAGTGTGAGATTGAGGGAGTAGTGTTAGATCAGTCTGAGCTAGAGTTGTATCCAAGGAGACGAGAAGTGTTGGACCAGGGAACAATTTGACTGTTTGGCAGTTGTTGCATGTGACAAGGAGTGAAGAAGCTCCTACGTCGATGGACCTATGAAACGGGGAGTTTCTAGTTGTGTGTCATACTTTCTACCATTTCCTCAACCTTTTGCCCATTTTGATCCATTAATCCTCAAAATATCAACCTAGAACTCTGCCATAGCTTGTCTTCTCACCTAAATTCATGAGGTATACTTAAAGAGTTAAATTCAACTCTATTTCTGTCAAGCACTTGTGGTTCGGGCAACCTGAAGCCATCAAATTTCCATCCAATCTACCCAGGAAGAACTCAATTCAGATTGACGAATTCAACTCAACCTAGCCACAATTCATCTGAATTTCTCTCAGATTATAATTGTTGGCAGACTTTCTTAGTTTATTGTAACTTTATCACAACTGTAGTCAAGTTATTTGTTTGCTGTCGACCTATTATTCTTCTCTTCAGTTGGTAGTTTCAGGTTGTGAGTTCTATATTTCAGGATGAAAAATTATAAGAATAGTGTATGCCTAGATGCTCATATTCATTGTTCGGAACGTTAGTCAGTTTCGACTGCCTACATATTCTGTTGTGTTTTAGTGTGATGAATTTAAGAATAGTAAGAAGTTTTATTTCCTTATCTAGATGTTAGAACCATTTTCATTTATCGTTATGTAATTCAGTTAGATTCTTAATCCAAACAGAACTCCTTGAGATACGACTTGAAGGAGTTGGCAACTTTGCATGAAACATGCTAATAAAATGTTCTTCTAGTCGATCAACCTCGGTGATTCTTTGTTCATGAATCGAAGGATGAAGACATAGAGATAAATTGATGAGATCCAAAAATATCAGCAACTTTGACATGAATGAGTGAAGCATTTCTCTTCAGTAATGCAAAGGCGAATTTGCTGGAGATAATTTGAGGTTTTTGATGAAAAAACTTAAATCCAAACAATTGTATTCAATTGTGAGGCCATACTTCTACGTTAAGTTGTTGATGCAGGCTTAGTAGTTTCCATGAACTTTCGATATCATTGTATATATGTGTTGGGCAATCGGCCGGAGATATTTGGAAATTAGCTAAATTTAAATTACACTAAATTAAATTTAATTTATCTATCGAGATGACCTGAGCAGATAATCTCAGGCTGCCAGTAGGGGATGGTTTTTGCCAAGTGTTGATCGCGAAGTGGTTGCGCAAGTAGAGCATCCGAGCAGTAAAGTCCGAGCGACCGAGTTCGTACAGACGAGAAGCTGTGCGAGTGAGTCCGAGCGGACGAGTGTCGAGCGAGCAAGCGGACGAATAAGCTGAGCGGCCCAATGTCCCGAGCAGCTGATAGGTCGAGCAGTGGAGACTACCGAATACCAAGTCTTTGGATAGTGGAGCAGAGTGACCGGGCAGACAAGCAGTAGAGTGATCGACCGGGTAGATCGGTCGAGCGGCAGGGTTGGCAAAACAGTCAAGTCACTGATCAGACTGAGTGGCCGACCGGGTGGTGCAGCCGAGTGGGCTGAGAAGCTGAGCAGTCCGAGAGGTCGAGCGAATGTGTGGCTGAGTTGCCAAGCGAGCGAGCGGCCGAGCAAGTGAGCGGCTGAGTGAGTGAGCGGCCGAGTAAATGAGCGAATGGGTGGTCGGAGAAGCCGAGCGAGCGACCGAGTAGAGAGGTCATGCGGGCGAATGGACCGAAGACTGGGATTGTCACAGTTTCCTTGAAATAGATTCGCTCCTACCTCCGGTTGTGCTTCGAGTTTACTTAGGTCGTCTGTTTTCCAGGATACAACGATTAAACATGATTCCCACCAAGCATTGGTAGTCACGGCGAATTGAATGATACCCGACTGCTATCACGGACACTCCACCGAGCAAGAGTTGCACGATAAAAGAGGAAGGGAACGGAGGCGGAGAACTACTGCTTCTTTTATGTGTGTGTAACCTCTTTTGCTAATGCATCTGTTACACATTTAAATAAACAGCAAAAAGATTTACATGGCAAAATGTTGTTTGTTCAACTTGGACAAATTTCAACCCAACCAATCCGGCATTCAACGCGCGCAAGTTGTACTCGCACACGAGTCAACATGGTTCAATGTAATCCAAATCCTAGATGTGCACCCTTGTGCACCCAAACGTGAGAGAGAGTCTCTCCCCATGCATTAAATCATATCATCAATAAATGTGAATCAATATAAACCAACTAATATACCTTGAAACTCTCAATGTGGAATTAAAATTTCATTCATAATAGAGAATATTTTTCCTCTCCCACCTCTACTCCGTTCAAATATATTCAACAATATGTTTTAAAATGATTTGCATATGCAATAGCTCTTGTTTCAAACAATTTGACATGGTGTTTTTACTCTTCTTGCCTCGTGCCTTTGGATGTTTCCTTCTAAGGGAGTCGGGTGAGTTTGGCATCGGTCAAAGCATAGATCCTGATAAACTGTAAAGGTTTGTCGATTGTATATTAATATAATTAATGCCTCAATTCGGGGCTCCTAGTCGTATGAGCACAAGTAGTGTAAAACTTGTGTTCGGGTCGCCCAAGAGGGACTTTTTTTTATGGAATGTGAGTCAATTGAGGTTTGAGTTCATCTATGGTGGATGTAGTTCGGCAAAGGTGCATGAGTTAAAATGGGTTGAGGTTGTAATTTGATGGGATAAGGAATTCTAGTGTTGTAGGATTTGGGACGGCTTGAATATGTAGAGTTACTCCTACAAGCTCCACGACAAAGAATTTTTTTGTGACGAATATTCCCTAAACCCTATATACACATATATAAAGCAATTGGGTGTTCATTCGTTAATCTTTTCGTCAAAATACAGCTTAAAAGACCTCAGCAATAACTTCTTAGACTTGTTGAAGTCGACATCTTCAACCATGAAACTCATTGATGGTGCTTATAACACAGGTGCAATTCAGTGAAAAACAGATCAAAAATGATCGAATTGGACCGTTTTGACTCATTGGCTAAACCCTATACACATATATAAAGCAGTTCATTCATTCATCTTTTTGTCAAAATAGAGCTTAAAAGACTTCAGCAATAACTTCTTAGCATTGTTATAGTTGACATCTTCAACCATGAACTCATTGATGGTGCTTATTGCACGGGTGAAATTCAGTGAAAAACTTATCGAAACCTATAAAATTGGACCGGTTGACTCATTGGCTAAATCCTAAACCCTATATACACATATATATAAAGCAGTTCATTTGTTCAACTTTTCATCAAAATAGAGCTTAAAAGACTTCAACAATAATTCTTAGACTTGTTATAGTTGACATCTTCAATCATGAAACTCATTGATGGTGCTTATTGCATGGGTGAGATTCAGTGAAAAACTGATCGAAACCGATCAAATTGGACCGGTTGATTCATTGGCTAAACCCTAAACCCTATATACACATATATAAAGCAGTTCATTCGTTCATCTTTTCGTCAAAATAGAGCTTAAAAGGCTGCCGCAATAACTTCTTAGACTTGTTGTAGTTGACATCTTCAACCATGAAACTCATTGACGGTGAAATTTAGTGAAAAACTGATCGAATTGGACCGGCTGACTCATTGGCTAAATCTTAAAACCTATATACACACATATATAAAGCACTTGAGTACTCATTCATTAATATTTTCAGCAAAATAGAGCTTAAAAGATCTCAGCAATAACTTCTTAGACTTGTAGTTGGCATCTTCAACCATGAAACTCATTGATGGTGCTTATCACAAGGGCGAAATTTAGTGAAAAATTGATCGAATTGGACTGGCTGACTCATTGCCTAAACCTTAAAACCTATATACACACATATACAAAGCACTCGAGTGTTCATTTGTTAATCTTTTCGTCAAAATAGTGCTTAAAAGACCTTAGCAATAACTTCTTAGACTACTTGAAGTTGACATCTTCAACCAAGAAACTCATTGATGGTGCTTATCACACAGATGGAATTCAATGAAAAACTGATCGAATTGGATCGGCTGACTCATTGGTTAAACCCTAAACCCTACAACGCATATATAAAACATTTGAGTGTTCATTCATTGATCTTTTTGTCAAAATAGAGCTTAAAAGACCTGACCAATAACTTCTTATAGTTGACATCTTCATGAAACTCATTGATGGTGCTTATGGCACGGATGAAAATCAATGAAAAACTGATGGAATTGGACCGGCTGACTCATTGGTTAAACCTGGACTTGAAGGCTGAAGGAAAACCGGATTGTGAAACAGGGAAAATCCG
>JBBMJZ010000122.1:23942388-23962617 GCA_037833815.1 Zingiber zerumbet
GGTCCTTTCAGCGTGCTTTGTCCTCACTCGCACACACCCTGAGAAACTTCCCAGGAGGTCACCCATCCTAAGATTTCTCCAAGCCAAACACGCTTAACTTTGGAGTTCTTAAGTTTGGGCTTTCGAAAAGGAAGGTGTACCTTGGTGATATGGATAGTCCATCTAACCTTTTAAGCCATACTTAACCAGAATCTCAGAACTAGGGTATTACATAGTTAACTCGTTAGACAAATGACACATCTAACTTTAACCCATTTGTCATATATCAAAACCAGATTTTTAGTGCAATCTGCACCAACACTATTCACCCGAGACAACTTGTGCTCTTTTTGCCTGCAAGTTTATGTCAGTCCAAAACAAGCAATGACCTGTAAAACAAAATTAGCACAATAAAAATAATATTAATTAGTAATTAGATCTTGTCTCCCTGAGACCAAGATCTAGTCAGGGTCTCAATTTAGATTTCCAAAATGGACCTAAATTAGATCGACGCCTACTGTCCCCTCAACTGGGATGCATCCTCGTTGAGTCACTCTCCTCCAGTGACTTATCTTCACTTACCAAGTGTTAAGTTATCTTCTTGATGTCCAATTTGATCCACTAGGTCTCCTGTTGGAATCGTACATCCCGAGTTTGTCAATCAGGAATTAAATATCTTAACCTCCTGTTGGAATTGCACATTTGGACATCAATCCATCGGTAATCGAACATCCTGACCTCCAGTCGGAATTGCACATATAAACTTCAACCCATCGAGAATCAAACATCTTGACCTCCTACCAAAATCCCACATCTGGACTTTTTGCCTGATGTTTGGTCCTTTTGACTAGTCAAGTTAGTCAACCATGCGCACTCGGTAATAAGGTTATCAACCACACATCTAACTTTAATCTACTTGTCATTTATCAAAATTCAAGTTTGATCATTGGTTTCAAACGCACCAACAACAGTATGTAAACTTTTTGTAAAATTTAGATTAAGGATCTTGGGGCTCTTTCCCTCTTCTACGGTGTTGAGGTTCACCCAACCTCAGATGGTCTTCTCTTGTCCCAACAAAAGTATGTCACTGATATTCTCTCCAAATACAATATGCTTGACTCCAAGCTGGTTTCCACTCCTATTACTGCTAGCTCTCATCTTACTTTGCATGATGGGTCTTTGTCTTTTGATACGACAAAGTTCTGACAGGTGGTTGGGGGCTTACAACATCTCCGTATAACTCGTCTTGATATTTCCTTTTCAATCAACAAGCTCTCACAATTTATGCATGCCCCTTAAGAGACATACTGAGGCATTGCGAAGCGTCTACTTCGGTATCTCAATGGTACTAGGGATCTTGGCATTCGTCTTCTTGTGGATACACCTTTTACTCTTCATGGTTTCTCCGATATTGATTGGGCAAGACATCCGGATGATCGATGTTCTATTGGTGTGTTTGTTATTTTTCTGAGTGCTAATTTAGTTTCCTATAAATCTACCAAGCATCGCATAGTGGCACGCTCTTCGACTGAAGCTGAATATCGCGTCATTGCCTTTACAACATTTAAGATCAAATAGATTAAGTCACTCTTGATAAACTTGTTTTTCTGGTTACCACGCTCTTTGATGTGCTTTTCACTAATAATTTGGATGTCACCTATCTTTCAGCTAATCATGTTTTTTTACTCTCGGACGAAGTATCTAGCTATTGATTATCACTTTGTTTGTGATCTAGTGCAATCCTCCGAATTACGAGTACTTATATTCCTGTTGAGGATTAGTTGGCCAATACACTTACCAAGTCACTTTCTCTACGTTGGTTGTTTGTCATTTGTGACAAGATTAGCGTCATTTCTGGGATACCATCTTAGGGGGTGTACTAGGGAATATTTATTTATTTCCTAATATTTTATGTATTATTAGGGAATATATATTATTCAGGAATTTTTTTTTTTATTTCCTAGTATTTTATATGTTATTAGGGAATACTTATTATTAGAAAATATTTATTTATTTTCTAATATTTTATATATTTTTTATTTTATATTTATAATGATATTTATATCTCACGTATTATGAATTCTATCATAACAGATTTAAGATGAATTTAGATCGAAATCAATAGATATGTTTGAACTTAGGCTTTCAAAGTTAGGCCCAATTTTAAGAATAGGATTCTCAGCCCTTTTTACAGCTTGATTTTTGTTGTAACTGATTGTGAGAATACGATAATTGTTTTTATAAAAAAACAAACTCTTACTTAATAAAATTTATTGCTTACAAAATAATAAGATTAATATTATGGATCACTTTATTGCCTTTTCAATAAAACTCTCTTAATTTATTATATTGGGTCCATTTGTACTCCCTAATTTATTATATTGGCTCTCTTATTACACAGATGTTAATTATTATTATTATTTTTATTCTTATATTTGTAATATTTTAAATAAGTGATATTACAAGTAACTTCCACGTAAGCACGCATGAATATTTAATTTGGTTTAATGGAGATTAATTCGCCTAGCAAATCAATTGCATTACCTAGTGTCGGTGTGAAAATAACCTTCTCATTGGCAATTGCTTCCATCGTACGGTCCCAAACAGCCTAAGATACTTCATGCGGTCGTTGCGTCCGTCCGATCTCAAGCTTTCGGCTTCCGTGGGATGCTCACCACCCAAGCTTGGCTTTTCCGGTGCTCCGCCCAAATCACAGTAAAATAATTAAGGAGATCCAGCGGAGGAGTCAAAAGAGAGAAGATGAAGAAGCCGGGGTGGTGACCGGACCTCGCCGTCCCCCCAACTCTTCTCTCTCGCTTTCGGACCTTCTGACTGTACCTTATTCGCCGCTGCCGATGGGGACCCTCCGCCTCGCCGGATCGCCCATTACGTCGTTACTCCTCGTCACCATCTTCTTCTCCAGGGTGGTCTACTTGTCTGGAGCCGCCGACTCGGAGGTAGTCAATGCGACGGAGGTGATCAAGGGGGAGTCCGCCAAGGAGGACAGCTTCGCCGACATGATCGACCGCGCACTCGAGAAGGAGTTTCCGGAGAACGAGCAGATTGGTGGAGGTTCGTGCAGATCTGAATTCTTAGTCTGTCGTTCCTTTATTATCCGGATTGAGTTTGTTGACGTGTGGCAATGTGTTCCGGTGGTAGATCGCTAGGGGTTCTTTGAGGCTGGACCTCTGCTTCCTTATCCTTGAACACTTGGTCTTTAATATGGGGATGAATTTAGAAACGCCCATTTTAGGTTTTAAGGTCCTTTGCGTCTTCTTTCTTCATTTTCTCGTATTTTCTGGAAAGAAGTTCCACTATGTTCGATGTTGAAATTGTACCATTGGACTAATTATGTCTCTTGTAGGAGAGTCTGGTTGGTCGGCTGCTTTAGGGGTTGCTTTTCAGGCTCATTTAGTTGTTAGTTTACGAGATCTGATTAATAGCCCTCAAAATTCAGCGTGGGTTCTGGGAATTTTGTAAATCAGGCTTCAGTAGTTCATAAAATGCAAGTTTACGATCCTTCATCTTGTAGCCATAATATTTATTTGTTTTTGTTATTTCTGTGAGATATATTGTATTTCATTGACTTCAACTGAAGTTTTATATTTTAAAGGAAAAGTTGATCAATCTAACCATTTCATTTATTCTGCAGAAATTGACCCTGGTGGCTTCAACAATAGTGTTGCTGAAAACCAGGTATAGTTTATAAAAATGTTTAGATGAGTGTTTTCATCAAAGATGAGCTTTATGCATAAGTATTTGTCTTTTAGCCTTACTCTTTCAGTTACAGATGAATTATCTTCTTCCTTCATCTTTGTTTCTTGTTGTTCTTCCCAACAAGTATGAAGCACAGTCGTACATAGTCAACATGCCTTTGTGAGAATTAAAAGTTAAGTCAATGTAGTTGTAGGTGTTTGATGATGATTTTATTGGTTGTATTTACCATGCTCAGCATTTTCAACTGGAGTTAACTTTGTTTCTTATTCAAGCTAGATCTTGGTAGGAGGCATATTACCAAGCTGGAAATCTAAGTTGTGACAATAACATTTTGTACCTAATAAATCGATTATCCTATCTTGTCAGTGGTATCTTGCAGATGGAGTTAAATATGTAGAAACACGTTTAATGGATATCTTGGTGTTAATTTTGAAAGATCTGTGCCTACTGATTGTGGTGTATAATTGCAGCAGTTTGGGCTGCCTCATTTGAACATAACAAGCTTGGAGATATTGGTAGTAATTTGCAGATGCTTTTGTCTAGTTGGTATGTGTTATAAAGAATAGAAGCAAGGAAGAATGATGACAGAAACCTTGCTAAACAATTGATTTGTGTATACAACTATTTCAGACAATAAAAACTATCTCTAACAGCTATTGGTGAGAATTAACTAGTTCATTGTTTAAATCTATTTTGACCCAATTATTTGTATTATTAATTGATGTTACTTATATCTGGTCTTTGCTATAGCACCAATCTTGATGCTGGCATGTATCTGTCAGGAAGTTTCTGGATGTAGATTATTGTACTTTTTGAATATGTTCTTTTGATGTTCATAATTCTGTCCTTTCAAAAGTTTTGTAGTTTCTTAAGCTTTTCTAGAGGTATATTCTCATCCTCACAATGCTTCTTATCCATAGTTTGAAATCTTGTATAGTGTCAAGCATCATTTCAATAAATTACAAAAACTCAATATTACTTGACACATGTAATACTTCCTGTGCTGCTATATCTATCATATCGATGAGTATTGTGTCATGCCGACACTTGACACCCGACACCCCCCTTGATATGCTACAATACGTGCTTAAGATGAATTGAGATAATATTGTTTAACTTTTTTTTAGCTTATGTCAGTCCGTACAGAGTGATATAGTACCATTTCAGATGGAAGACGAACATTTAACTATATATCTTTTTTCTTTTTTATTTCCTTCCTCCTTGCATCTCTAATTCATCATTGACATCATATATCAGAACATATTATCTTTCTGGTCAAATACCAAAACTCTAACATGGCTTGAGATTTTGAACCTTGTTCTCAACAACTGCATTGCTTCATGATGCTGAATTCCTGTGGACTTATTACATGAATACATGAAGTTCCAACAGATTTACTTTTCATTATTATTATTTATTCATTTTTACCTAACTTTATTTAGTGAGACACTAGCAACAATATGCATTTTGAGAACTTAACAGGGATAAGTCTTCTTTTGTATACTAGGCAGTTCTGGAGACTGTAGCTAGAGTCACTACAAAGAAGAATGAGACCAAAGAGGAAAAGTATGTGCTCCTTTCTTTTAATATATATTTTATTTACATTTCTATTCTTTTAAATGGTTCACATAAAGTTCAATAGAGGGATAAGATCAATATATCTGACTCTGAGTACTTGGGAATATGTACCACACTGCTCGTTTTATTTGTAAATGGATATAAAATTATTTTCACCAAATGACTTCCTTAAACTATCTTATTTTCTCTCTAGGTCCTTTCAGTTTCATGATGTTTTTAATCTGGATAATGAGAACCGAGTTGAAGACATTCCTACCTTAATAGATCGGAAGGTACGACAAATACTTGCCTAAATTGCAAAAGTGTGAATGCTAGATAATTTGTTGTACACACTGATAAAATTAGTGAATCTTTTCTGTTTTCAGTTTTGCCTATGTACATATTGAGCTTTCATCATTTAGAGTACTCAATTTTCAATGTACCCTGTTATAACAGGATAATGTCTTCATCATATCAAATCCAAAGTCAAAGTATCCAGTATTACAATTAGACCTGAGGTAAATTTTCTAGATTATGATTGCGAAGGTTTTATTAGAATGACTTCTTTGACTTACATGATATAGATGAGCTGTGCAGGTTGATTTCTGATCTGGTGGTGGTTATTGTGTCTGCAACATGTGGTGGAATTGCATTTGCCTGTGCTGGGCAACCAGTGAGTATTAAAGTATTAGAAAATGGTGTTCCTTTATCAGTATCATCTCCATTGACTGATTAATAAATTTAGCCATCATTATTATTTTCTTTATCTACACTGCACTCAAATTGCAGTTCCCTTTACTATATGTTTTAAAATCTACTGATTTATGAAGCACTTTAGGTAATTACTGGCTACTTGCTTGCTGGATCTATCATTGGACCAGGAGGCTTTCGCTTTATTAGTGAAATGGTTCAAGTAAGTTGTTTTTACTTTCGTTGAAAGGCTACTCTGAAGTTAAGCCAACTCTGATGATTGAGTTTGATGACTTTATATTGTATCCAAAAACTTATCTCATTTGTTCATCAGTGTTATTTATATCTGGCTATGATAATACACTTTCATAAATCAAAAGAAACAAAGAATACTCTTGAATATTTTTTCTGTGAACTATGCTCTACTTGTGAAACTAGATTATGATAACCCAACAAACGTTGCTTAGAATCAGTATAAAGAACTTTGCAAAGATTGGCAATGTTGCAAACATCTTGTGGTAGTAATTAATATCAATATTTTTAATCTGACTTATTATGTTTTTATTAATACATTGGCAACTATCTGTGTTGTTTGTACTTAGCAATCATCTTTGGCATTACTGCATGTAGGTTGAAACAGTAGCTCAGTTTGGTGTAATCTTTCTTCTTTTTGCTTTGGGCTTGGACTTCTCCATTAGTAAGGTACTTTGTCAAAAATTTATACTTGACCTTGAAGTTACTTGCAAGTTATAAATCTTAATGTTATTATAGTTGCTCTGTCACTGACACTGCACTTACAGATTAGAGTTGTCCGCGCCGTGGCTATTGGTGGAGGATTTCTTCAAATTCTACTATTTATGTGTTTATGTGGTATAATTGCATCGGTAAGTTTGCAAGTTACACACACTGTTTTTGTTGGAATATCCTTTCTACTATCATATATGATTCATACTAATTTTACCTACTTTAGCTTTAGTTTATTCATCGTGACTGCAAAATGAAAGTCAGTTCTTGCCTTTTGGTTTCAGAAAGTATACAGGCTGTATTAGAAAAGGCTCAATCTGTACCTTCATATTCTAAACACCATGCTAAAGTTAGACACATTCACAATGTTTGAACCATACTGATTTAAATTATCACAAAATCAATTGTAACAATAATAGAATGACAAATAAATTTTAATTCTAAAGTAAAGCATTTATTTTGGATCTATGTTATTTATACTTCATTCATCACAAGCTTTCTGCCTATTTACCATACTCTTATGGCATCTTGATTCAAGTATGGCTTAGGTTTGTTTGTGCAAATGGAATATAATAATAATAATTCAATTTTAAGAGGTTGCTAGCATTGCATGTTAAGTTCATTGATTTACAATGTTATGTATACATGAGTAGAAGAATTTTGCTTTGCTTTGTTCTAGTTTAAAATTTTGGACACTTACAAACAGCAGTTAAAAAGAATTTACCAGTGGGAATTAAAATGATTTTTTAAATTTATTTTCTATGCATGGAATCTTTGGCATAGAGCTTGGAACATTGTCATCAATATTTAATTTAATACTAGCTGCCTATTACTGTTCTTGTAGTTGTTGAAATTTTACTTTAATGTTTATGTAGCCTTGTCAGTCCCACTATTTCTCCTGTATCTGCTGTTTGCTTTGTGGATGTAGTTAAGTTACTGTGTTGACTGTTGAGACTCTATGAATATCTAATTACAATATATAGTACTTCGCTACACTCAAGAATGGCTAGTGGTATATTCTTTATATGAGTTTGTTTTTCAGTTATGCGGAGGCAAAACTTCGGAAGGGATATTTGTTGGTGCCTTTTTATCTATGTCTTCAACCGCTGTGGTGAGTTTCCATTTAAACCATGATGTTAGTTAGAGGGGTTTTTTTGTTCTTTGAGAATATAATGATATATACTTCAGAAGTTAATACTAACAGCATCTCTTGCTTAGTAATTTTCTGTTCTTAATTTCTTATCATCTACATCCCATTTCTTAAAATTATTTGAGAAAGCAAGAAATGGATACATCCCATTTCTTAAAATTATTTGAGAAAGCAAGTAATGGATCCCAAATAGTGTTTGCATGAACGCCGTCTTGTGAGTTTAAAGGCTTACAAATATGACATTCCCCCCCTGTGATTGAACTTGAATAATCATTGCCTTTAAATTTTTAGTACACCCTTTACATGTGTAAAGTAATATTGATGAAAATAGTTTAACAGATGAAAATATTCCTGTTGAACTATGTAATGTTCAGGTATTCTTTCTTTTATTGTGCCCTTTTATTTCAAACTTGGTCCTTGTAGAGAGGTTACAATTTGCAATGAGCAACCAGAGGCTTCTGATCATCAACTAGCTACAATGGCCCAAATGATTCGTTTCAATTCATAGTTTTAATGGCAGGTTCACCTTCTCTGTGTATTGAATAGGTAGTCTTTTAATAAAATGTTCCTTTGTAGCATGATGAAATAATTCTTGTTGTTTTGCAGTTTAGATGTCCAATGTTCTTCTAAAATTAGTACCGTACATCCTTGTTTACTTGAAAATCATCATTCATTGGAAGCATTCGAGTCTAAGTCCCATTGAGTAGAATTTTAACAATAACAAACCTGGCGATGCAGGTTTTGAAGTTTTTGATGGAAAGGAACAGTATCAGTGCTCTTCATGGTCAAGTTACAGTTGGGACACTCATACTCCAGGTGCTAGGATTACTTTTAAAGAGTTTCTTCTAGTCCTTTTTGATAAGTGTTCCACAGCATACTTGCTGTTTGCATGAACTGGGATATTAATAAAATTTTAAGAAACTTATAGGAAGTGCTATGCTAATTTCTTGAGATCATTGAATTTATGTTTGTTCTGGTGGAAACTTGTGCTAGGATTGTGCTGTTGGCTTGCTGTTTGCACTACTTCCCATTTTGGGCGGCACGTCTGGTATTTTCCAGGGGCTTATGTCAGTTACCAAGTCGTAAGTAATATATTAGGTTTTTTAATCCAGTATTTTTCATCTCAAATGTAATTGTTTTAATTTTGTGAAGTTATTTTTCTATGTTAATTTTAGCCAATAGATATAGCTAAATTTTATCTTGACATTGAAGTCTACTCTAGTGTTTTTTTTCCTTGTAAAGTGTTTGAATTTTCAATAATTTTGTGTGTTTGTGCTAAGTAATTGCTTAGAGCTATTATATCAATCTGTGATCCATAGTATATGGACGTTATGCTGTCTTCTAACATATGGAGGATCCATACATTAGCTATGTCCAATTATCATTTATGATGATAGTATTTAAATCTTATTAACACAATATTTTGTTTTTGTTAAAATAAACATTAATTAGCTTCTATTTTAGTATTTAAATTACTTTGGCTAGTTGTTTAGAAGTTGTGATGGGAAACTATTCCTGAATTTACCTTCATAAATAATTCCCTGGCAATTGGGTGTTGAAGATGGTTACATATAGGAATAGGCTAGTGTGTAATCTAATTAGATGTAAAACCGTTTACACCTTTGGGCAATTAAAAAAAAAAAGAAAAGAAAAGGTGGAAGCTCGTTTTGATTTTTTTTTCCCTATTTTCCAAATTCATAGAGGATGAGAAATTGAACATGCATGCTTGTATGTAATGCCTCCCCATTTTCACATACTATCAAATTATTATATGCAATTATCCACATATTTCAAATATAATTTATGGAAATAGATATCTATTAACATAATCATTGATGCGGTCTTTTACAAAAGTGAAGCATATGAATGCAATCAATCACATACCTATGTGCACCTGCAAGAAATGCATTAAAGATTTTGACATATTTCATTTGAATCTCCTTTTTCTTAGTTGCACCTGGCATTACCATTACTCTAGCAAATTACTTTCAACCTTATGATACTCATGTATCAAATATGCATTAATAAAAATAAGGATGATTAGTAGAATATAAGAGGCAAATTCAGAGAAAATGCATGCTTTCAACATATCTAACATGTGTGTATTTCAAAACAATTATTTACCATGCTTTCCTTACTATCCAAATTAGAGTATTATTTTATTTATATACGTTCATGCCTGAGATGATTTATTTAAGTGCATCATATTACATATCCATCAAATGTAAGCACATACCAACAAACACATTATGCAATGAATATCATAAATGTTAGCATGTAAATCCATGATGCCACTATGGGATATAGTATAATTTAAATGTATACTTTTGCTCCAGATATTGCATCATATGTATTAAGTCAAATGCTTGCATTTGCATTGAATTAATTGAATGCACATTTATGCTAATGACATTAGATCTATGGGTAGGTGCTACACTTGTTCACTATATATGCAAATACCGTGATGCCTAATGGGTATCTACTTTGATCACTAATTAAACAAAAGAATTGTGTTTGTCATAATAATTCTAGTGAGCATTTAACACACAAATTGAAAACAATTTGGATTTGCCTATTCCAATCAAGAGATATGAGCATTAATAAACTTAATTCATAGAGATAATTGAATAAGTCAAATGAATGTAGAGATAAGCCAAAGCTCACTCTTCTAAGGCAAAGTTTCAACTTTTTCACTGGGTTGATTTCAATCTTATATGATTCCACCCCCAAGGATGTAATTGATGACTTCCACTACTAGCACATCAGTGTGGTGGCTTGACGTAGACCATTTCAATGTTCCACATCCTAGATTTCTAACATAATTACGAAAATATTAAAGCACAAAAAGGGGATGAACATTAGAGAAGTCATCACTACTTTTGACTAGGACTGTTTGCTGCATCATGACAATGGATTGGCTCTCCTTTCATAATTAGGGATGCACTTTGTCTGCTTAAGATTTACCCTTATTGGCAAATCACTTTTTCCTTATCCCCTTGATTTCTGTGCACTTTGTCTGCTTAAGATTTACCCTTATTGGCAAATCACTTTTTCCTTATCCCCTTGATTTCTGTGCTCTTACCCCTATTAAATTTCACAAACAGCTATATTACAAGCTGTGTTGATAGCTACAACTGCAATCTAAATTTTATAATCTCTTTCCTTGCTTTTTCTTCTTTAGAAAGATGATCCAAGATGAGTTGTATGAACTTCTCACTGCAAGGTGCATCCTCAAATGCATACTGCAAAAGCATCTCACTGCAGTAGTGTGCATCCTTATATATACCGGGTTTTGAGTGGGGTCGGGGCGGGGCGAGTTGAAAAAGTAGGCGGGGCAGGTCCGGGTTCATTTTTTTTCTAGCGGAGTGGGTTCTGGGATTGGCCAAACCCGGCCCGAACCCGACCCGTTGCCATCCAATCTTATGTGGGAAAAATTGTACTTCTCTTAAAATTCATTGAATATTTAAAGAATTTCAACAGTTTCATCTTTGGTTTAGGTTAGTGAATTAATCATTCAATAACTTATATCCGTGCTGTCAATCTGAATTAAGGGTTTCAATATGCACTGTGCACAGATTGTAATTGTAGTACATTATATTTTGGCTAATTAGCCACTGCTTTTAGTATTTGATAGTAAGTTTATGCCCAGATTGTGAATACTACATCATTCTTCCAGATTCTTCTGCTTCATGTTCGCATTTTATTAATTGTTGTGTTCCTGTTTATGAAAATGTCACCAGGTTGATTATGCTGTTCACTTTTTTAGCAATTCTTTCTATACTATCACGTACTGCTGTTCCATGGTTTCTCAGGCTGATGATCAGTCTTTCATCTCAGGTACTTTCAACCAAGTAACAAGCTGTTTGTGCAAAAAAGTTTCTTTTGTTATCATGCTCAAATTTTTATGACATTTTCAATTATATGTTTACAATGTGCATGTCTTCTGTGCAGACCAATGAACTTTATCAATTGGCCTCTGTCGCATTTTGTCTGCTGGTTGCTTGGGTTTGTTCCATATCCCTTGGGTTGTTTAGTTTTATCCTTTGGATTATTTCTCCATGTTAGCACAATTTTTTTTTTTATGTTTTCAATTATTGCACTAATTTGTTTAATTAAATCAATTGCCTTTTACAATCAAATTGTTCCATATTTTAGTTGACACCACTTGTATTCATGAATGTTTGATCAACTAATGCCATCCAAACTAGTATTTTTTCTGCAACTCACTGATGATGCAATTAGCACCAGAGACTGATGTGTTTAGTGGGTTCTGATAACATTTTTATACCATCTAAATAATAATCCACTCTCTAATTCAATCAGCTCCATATTTTGGTAAATCATATTAATGAAATAGGCATTCTTTTCTGATAGTTTCAAATTGCTCTTTTTCTTCACCATTTTGAAGCGAAGGTTCGAATTGACAACCAAAGTTTAATTTACTATTATAGTTCATATTTTTCTTATCTTTTTTTTTTGAAAAAAGATCTTTTAGTATTGACCGTCGAGTATGACTATATATATTAATTTATATTCTAAATTTAATTTACTATTAACCAAGGTAGTTAGATTGAGATCCTACATGGGAACAAAAAGTGGTTCATGAGTTTAGATTGTAGCACTGAATTGTTGGATCATAAGATTCTACTTAATTCTAGAACTATATTTCGCATTTATGATTTATCATATATATTCACTTTCAATATTATAGTATTACATTTTTTAAAGTATCATTCCAATAGGCCGAAGCATAAACAAATATATACTTTATCTTTATATAGCAAATGACACTTCTATAAGATAAATTAATTAATATGCATGATAGTGATAATAAAAAAAGAATATTCTTCTAATAAGGAGATGAAAGGAACCTAAATTCTATCTAGTCGAAGATGTTTGGGGCAGAGATCCTATGTGTGAATGGTAAGCAGGTATAGGATCAATTTGTAGGTTTGTAAATCTTCGCCCAATTTAGATCCTATTTGGGATTTGGATTGTTTAGGTCAATTTGGATCAGAAGATGCTGAGTTCTGGATTTCAATCTTGACTATCATTTATAACTAGTCAGTATTTTTTTTTCTTTTTTTTTTTTTTGAAAAAAGGCTTTAATACTGTTCCTCAAGTATGGTTATCTATATTCGATATTGATCTTTCTCCTATTTTTACAACATTTGCATTTAGTATCTAGAGTTGTGGGAATTTATTTTGCAATGTTTGTGATTTGGCTTTAATTATTGGTGTCTCTGAGGAGCTCTATTTGATCCTCTCTTCTTCTTCTTCTTTGTTTGTTTGTTTGTAATTTTGTGTCTCTTTATTTTCCCTCACCATCTAAATTATATGCTTGTTTTCATGTTATTTACTCAAAATCTTATACACATGAACATAATAGTTTTCTCTCAAATCTTTGTTTACTGCCTCTGATGCATTTTGCCTTTTTACATTAAACATAATTTAAACCTTGGGATCTTCGACTTATGTTGTTTTCTGCTATTCCTCCAGTTCTAGAATTTCATCATCTAAAGTTGTTTCTATCTCAAGATTTATCTTTTTCATTATCTCAGTGTAGTGACAAGCTGGGCTTGAGCCTTGAACTGGGTTCTTTTGCTGCTGGAGTAATGATATCAACAACAGATCTTGCACAACATACCCTTGAGCAAGTAAGTACTTTTCATCACTGTATTTTTTACTCATGATAGAGTTATGATTCATGCTATTGATAATTTTCCTGTTTGATTAATTTTATTATGTAGAGTTTTTTATTTGTGTGTAAACTTCTCAGAAGGAAATCTTTCCTGTTTATTTTTTTTGCTTCCTTTTTTTTATTTGCACAATTGGGTCAACCTTTTAGTTTCACTTATAAGTTATAACTCATGTTTAACCTTTAGGAACGTGGCAATTTCCATACATATTTTTCATTAAACTGAATTTCAAGTGTTAGTGCTGTGCTTTACACCCTTAGTTATTCATTGTGAAAGAACAAAAAAGGCTTCAGGGCCTAAGGTATGATGCCTCCAACCTTGATTTCACACAAATTAGAATTGGTCTGACCCAACCATATTCCAAATCTTGGGCTTTACCTTGTCCATTTGTATCCAGGTCAGATGAGGTTAATCTCAAGGTTAATGCCTAATGGTGTGTGGAAAGAAAACATCGAATATGCTAATCTCTAGTAGATTGTTCATCCTCTCTATCACTTGACTCCAGCTAAGCTATACATTTGTTATGATGCAATTTGGCTTCGTAATTAGTTGGAACTTTCTGACAAACTGATGAAGTTGACATTGATAAAAATTCAATAATAACTTTTTCTTAAGGTGGAACTAAGATTTTGCTTAGGGTACACTGATGAAGTTGACATTTGTAGATTTTTCTTAGGCTTTACCTTGTCCTTTATTGCTTTATAGTTGCAATATTTTCTTTAATATTGTCTCACTTTTGGTTCTTTCTTTCTGCAGATTGATCCCATCCGTAACTTCTTTGCAGCTCTTTTTCTTGCTAGCATTGGGATGCTAATACATGTTCAATTCCTGTGGAACCATGTAGATATTTTGCTCGCAGCTGTAATACTAGTAATTATTGTAAAAACACTAGTCGTGACACTAGTTGTGAAAGGATTTGGATACAATAACAAGACTTCCCTTCTTGTAAGAGTGAATTTCATTCTCTTATTTTTTTTGTTTTTGTTTTTTTGTCATATTATGCTTGTCTTATTTCTTTCTTTTCAGGTTGGCTTGTCTCTAGCGCAGATAGGAGAATTTGCATTCGTCCTCTTAAGTCGTGCTTCAAACCTTCATCTTGTTGAGGTTATATGGATAATTCCTTATGGAATTCTTAATTTAGTTTGTGCTAATTCATCATCAGTCAAGTTTGAAATTGTCATCTGTCCAAAGCTTCGCCTTGCATTGGCACTGAACTATTTTTTTGTACCTTTAATTATGGTTTCATGGGTCAGGTAAAAAGTTGGCTTGTGCTTCAGTCAGATATGTTTTAAGAAACTGCTTTCTTGCTAATTGCAATAGTGGTCATTTGATAGCTTTCTATTTGGAGCACAAATCTAGAGGTAGAATAAAGTCTTACTAGGCAAACACTAACCTGATGATAGGGCCCTATGCAGTTCATGAATCAGGATGCTGCAACAAGAGTTGACAAATTTCATTCATATATACAATTTGTCTTTTTAATATCCTATATTGCCACTTATTTTGGATGTCAAATTTTATATGTAAATAACTTTTGCTGGCAGTTATCCTTGAAATTGTGTAACTTCAGCCTCTCCATTTTACAGGGTAAACTGTATCTTTTACTTCTGGGTACAACTGCACTTAGCTTGGTAAGTACTTCTCGAGAATCAATTATCTATTTGAAATTTAGGAGATTGGAAGCTACTGCTATCAAGATCATAGTTTAATTTACAGCTTTCTCTTCAAGATTCATCATAAGATTACTCGTCTTTACCATGGTTACTCCTTACAAATTAGCATGCTAACCATGTTATTGACACGATACATGGTTCAGGTGACTACTCCATTGTTATTCAAGTTTATCCCTGCAGTCATTCATCTTGGAGTTTTGCTGCGATGGTTTGCTCCCGATAGCACTGAGGTAATGACTTGCATCCTCGACTATTCTCTTTTGGATGCTTTTTATGTTCCAGTTCTGTTCCATGTTAATAAACTGGTTTCTTCTGCAGTTAGGGCATAAAGGGGATAACCTTCGGTCCGATAGTGCGAATAAGCGCGTGACTTCAATGATTCAGGGACCTCATGATTCATGAAAAGAATTTTACATGAGTTCATGTTGTGGATAATGATTTGCAAGAGCGTGTGTCGCAGCAATATAGGCTGTACCGGAACCATGTTATTTCAGGGTTCATATTAAATTTCAAAAGCATGGATAAGTTCCATTGCATTGTCATCTGAAGGAGGTTACTTTCTATGCACAGGAGAAAGACTACGAGAAAGCTCTATTGATTGAATTTTAGCACAAAATGGGATTTAACCTGTTCTAGCCTAGTCCATTTTTTGTGTGTAAAGTACACGAAATGTATATTTAGTTTATTGATATGCTGCACCTGTGAGATTTGAGTTTTCCTTCATATTCATACGAGTCATAGAATTGGTGATTCATCAGCATCCATTTTGTACTTAAACCTTATCCTCAATTTTTTTTATTTGAAGTCTTGATTAGTTGTACAATGTATCCATATTGGTAACAGAATATCATGAAGTATTTCAAATTCCTCACGACAAATCTCGGAGAATGACTAAATGGCGGAATTCAATTTAGTGTAGCTGTGGTTTTCGAGCTTGTGATGGGCCTGGGTTTAGAGGTGATACGGCCATTTTACTTGCTGAAACTGTATCCTATCTAATTTGGCGGTTCATTCATGTTGTCGCTTAGAACTTATTTCGCAGTTATAACTTTCATCTGCAAATGCAACTTGTGAATCTATGATCCACTTATATGATTTCATGTAAACGTCATTTTACTGATCCCAATCTATGTTTTTTTTTCCTGCTGAAACTTTTGAGTTCACTATTCCCGCTATAATTTCTAATTTTACTGGC
The DNA here is from genome assembly GCA_037833815.1 of Zingiber zerumbet. NCBI lineage: Eukaryota > Viridiplantae > Streptophyta > Magnoliopsida > Zingiberales > Zingiberaceae > Zingiber > Zingiber zerumbet. Next base: position 23,958,793 of record JBBMJZ010000122.1, read on the forward strand.
AATGCTGATAGCCAACTCTCTAATGCCTGGAGCTCGAGCTGTCTGCATTATCTCAACATTTCATTATTTGTTTCTTTTGCACATTGTTGGCACCTACTTCGATTCTCATTTGCTAGTGTTCACATCAAAATAGGTTGTTTTGTGGGTCGAATCCATGGTCGGCTGTTTGCTCAGTCTCTTTACCTGAATCAACAAGGCCAAGTCAAGTTTAAAGCGCTATGAATGCTGATGACCCTACTCACTGGCATAGTGATTCGTTCGTCATCATGTCGTCGTTTTTTAGTTTTTTTTTTTTGTGAACGGCATTTTATTTATTCAGCTAAGATGCATGGAAATTGCCATTCACTATCTGGCCTTAGTCTTCGTCAATGACAACGATTGTGGGGCGTGATTTACCCCTTCCAAGAAATATGTGGCCGTTCAACTATTGTGAGCAGACTTGATCGGCAAGAAACTGCATATAGGGACGAAGTCATCAGCCATACCGTGCGGATCAAGCTCCTTTAACTTCACTACGTTACGTCCACGTAGTAAGAAAAACACAATAACAGCACGCCAACTAAGACCACTAGATGTGATGACCGTTGCCACATGCTCACCCAAGCAATCGCCATTAGCGAGGAGTTATACAAACTCAACTTGGATATCTCATCGATTTATCACGTGGAGACAGGGTAATTTTTTCTTTTTTTTAAAAAAAAAACAAAACCTTTCAATTAGTCCTTTTGCTCTTCAAAATGCTTTATTATTGTACCATATCATTGGACTAATATTGTAACAATATGTTAATTTCAACTCTGGGACATCCGCATTAGTTTCCATGTTAATATATGCTACATTTATAAACGTATGTCATGTATCTATTGTATATTAAGAGTATCCATAATGATAGGAGTTCTCCAAAAGCTCCCATCAATATTACATCGCTACGTCTACGTAAAATATTAAAAAAAAAATTATATATCTCTTCACTATAAAAAAAATCCTCTCAATAACTCTTTATTGATATATTTTTTCAAAAAAAAACCCTCACTCTTTTATTATTTTTATTTTTTTAAAAAAATAAAATAAAAATTCATGCAAATTAAAAAAAATAAAAATAAATGAAAAAAACACACGAAGGCTCCAGGGAGCCACTCTCGTAGTTGAAAATGAAGGAGATCTCTTCTACATGTCATATCAACAATGAGAGCTTCTAATGTAAATACTATAATACCCTTTTATTAATATACAACTCATATTTATTTTAATATTAATATTCATTATTGGTTGGTCCTACCATCCACTCATACATTTCCATTTTTTATATTCAAAATTTATTTTCTTTTTTTTAGATTTTTTTTATAAACATGCTCATTAACCTAATTTAAATAATTATTGTAAAAGATAATTATCTTCATCCTAGACGCCACTCACAAGACATCCTCAGTTTATGTGAAAGGAGATAAATCATAACGATCAGTTAATAGTCAACTATCAAGTAAATAGGAGTAAAAGGAGTTTTTTTCCAAGGAGATATCTCCGTCAAAAATATATTTACGTCCCATTATAATAAATCTATTGCCCTATAAAATTCAAATAATTAAAAATTATTAATATATATGTGTTATAACACTCATTTGCATTCATTGATTATAATATTATTTAAGTATTATAACATTCCTATATTAACATAAATAGGGTTGCCATTATAAGAAAATGTTCATTTAGTGTTAAATAGAGGATGAACATGTAGACACGTTTCTATGTTTTTTATATTTTGAATGATTAGTGCTGTTGATCCCCCGTTTAAAAAATAGAAAATAATGGTCCACCTGGACAAAAAAAAGGATCCTAGTTGTAGTAATCATCTCCTTTATACTTTTTTTAGCGACACAACAGAACGTGTGCTAATTAATTCTATAAACAAAAAATAGAAAGAAATTGAAGTCCGTGTAAGCCACGTTTGATGCCGTTGACTACATTTGTGATTTACCCCACGCACTTCACTCTTCTTCGATCTCGAGAGAAACAAATAAAAGAATAAATAAAAGTGTCGTATCATTAAATTATTAAAATATATTATGACTAATATTTTTTTTAAAAAAATCTCCTCCCACCATTATGGTAAAAAGATAATTTATTCATCTCAGTACCTCCACCAATCTATTCCTAGATTAACACGGAAAAGATAAATCACGGGGACTACTAGTTGACAATGACTAATACATAGGGAATGACAGAAATCTAACTACTAGTCAGGATTTGACACCCAGATCTCATTATAACAACACTCTATGTACTAACCACTAGTCCCACAAAAAATTAATAAATTAAATTTATCATTGAAACAACATCGTAACAATTCTTAATAGTTAATATATTATGAACGTTAGAAACTAATTATTTAGTCGATTAAATGTGAAAGAATTGTAAATATTTATTTAGGAAACATATTTGGTTGGTATAATAGTTGTCTTTTTATTTTGTAAAAAAAAACTAAAATATAAGTTCTTATGTTTAACTATAAAAGATGCATTTATTTAGTTTTAAAATGTATTTAGTTACACGCTCGTTTCTTAACTTATAATATTTGTCTTTATTTTGACAAAAAAAAAAATAATTAAATAGAATGCAAGTGTTTTTGAGATTTTTTTTTCCATTTAGTTGTAGTGGATACTTTCACTTTGTGCACTTATTTATTTTATAATAATATAAGTAATGCATATATATTGTTTATTAATTTGGTATATACATCCTACTAGTTTAATCTAATATATATATTATGATAAATCAACATCTCAAACACATCCTATAATGTATCACTGTCATATCAATTAGTTATATATATTTTTTATTTTATTATTCATTATTCAAAAGTCATTAACATCACAATATACTACAAATAATATCTTATATATTTCATCATGTATCTTTCATTGTTACACGACAAAAGATAACTACAATATTTTTTAGGCAAAAAATAAAAGAGGTGACACTTTTTTTAATTCGTAATTAAAAGAGGATCCCATCCCATCCCATCCCATCCCATCCCATAAACTCCCCTATAAAATGATATTGATCCCTTCAAATATAATATTCAATATTATTATCTTTTATCATATGTATTAAATATAATGTTAAATATATTTGACTTATTCAATAATATTTATATTTGTAGTAGTCATGAAACTCATATAACTGTTACAATATTATAAAAGTTATGATTTTATAGTTGCTATAATTAGGGGTGATAATTTTTGACCCGATATGAAAACACGACTCAAATTAAATACCAAAAAAATCATACTAGGGTCAGGTTTTATTGGGTTCGAGTTGGGTTCAGGTCGGGTTCGGGTCAACTTAATTGACACGATTAATAAACAGGTTGGGTTCTGATTAACCTCACATGACCTGATTATAACCCATGAACCTATTTATAAATATTTTTTTTATCAAGTTTGGGTCGGATTTTGGTTGAGTTCGGATTAAAATAAGCATATTTTAATAAAATGGGTCTTTTCGGGTTGAGTTCGAGTTAAGATGAACATGTTTTTATAAATGTGGTCATTTCGGGTCACGTAGGGTTCCAGCTAGATTTGGGGTCGAATTTTGGTTGAGTTCGGATTTAAATAAGCATATTTTAATAAAATGGGTCTTTTCGGGTTGAGTTCGAGTTAAGATGAACATGTTTTTATAAATGTGGTCATTTCGGGTCACGTAGGGTTCCAGCTAGATTTGGGGTCGAATTTTGGTTGAGTTCGGATTTAAATAAGCATATTTTAATAAAATGGGTCTTTTCGGGTTGAGTTCGAGTTAAGATGAACATGTTTTTATAAATGTGGT
>JBBMJZ010000122.1:23962717-23976218 GCA_037833815.1 Zingiber zerumbet
TCTCCCGTGCCGTCCTTCTTGCTAGCTGCGTCTTTTGCTCGACATCCTGTGCTCTTAAGTTCCTGCACACTTAGACACAGGGTTAAACACAACATGACCTAACCTAACTTGTTTGATCACATCAAAACAATCTTAAGGTACCAACAACTACACATAGACTTATATTGTTCAACAACATTCGCATTGTAGCAGCAACAAAACTATAACTGCTACAATGTTGACTTGTCTTATTCATACAACTAGTTGATAGGACTGAGTGATAGGAGATAATAATGTGGGAACAATATTTTTTGTAATCATACTCTTCAAATCAACTAATCTTGGAAGTAATCATCTCAATCCAATGAAAATTTCTTATTTACTACCATGGTAAATCCAAAAGCACAAACAACTCATCGCTCCGCAGCCAGCATTTTAGGGTTGTCTTCCCACCGGAAGAAATTGCTCTACAAAGCCTATAGTTAGGAATCAACCTGTGGATGTCTGATTAACTATAGAAATCTTTTACCGTTGTGTCAAAGCCAGGGGCATCCAAACTCCATTTTTTCAAAACAACAAAACTTTGATGCCAGTTGATACAACACAATAAAGCCAACAAGGATACAATACTCATCCAGAGAAAAAGTTTATCGATTTTCAAAAAGAAAATTATAAATTATATTAACTCAAAACACGACGAATACATAGGATTCTAACTTAGAGGCTAGAGTCATCAATTTATGTTGAATTTGTTAGGTTAGCTCATCTCGTCAAATAATTTAAATGAGTTGGGTTGAAATTTTCTCAACCTAATTAAAGGTGGGTCAAAGTGGATCAACTCATCTAAGCTTGTGACTCGTATGAGTCGGTCTGCTGTGAGTTTAGATTGATCCGTAGGTTGAGAAAAAAAAAATTTGAAATTCACATGGAGAATTATTTTTTTATACCTTTTTAATAATTAACATGCTCAAAATTGGACAAAAGAGACTTGCTTCTCTCGTGTAAAATCAAATGAACGTAGCTCCTACTCGAAGAGCTAGCGAGCAGCTCTAGTGAGCAGTGCCATGCAATCAATCCGCCCACAAGCTGGCGATAGGCAATTGCCAGGCCACCCTTCTTTCGTATCCCATGTCCACTGTTATCTACTCTAACATATCAATCATCTAGCAGTGGAAGGACGTTTGGTTGAAAAATTATCATCTTTTCGTATTACTGAATCTAGCATTGTCATCTAATAATGAGGCCTGAGATACACAATGAGATCTACAATTCATACATTCGATAACTATGAAGCATATTATAAATTTTGTACGTTGAAAAACATTAGAAGGACTAACTAACTAACTATGTATATATATATTTTTCAATAGTCAAGATCATAGATAGCCTCCACCTTACCAAGTGGCCGACCCACTAGATCTGCACACCCCACCACGGGTCGACCCTTTTGAACCTTTTGACCGTTTTATTCTAACTCCTTGGACACTATCTATTCTTTATAATATAACATAAAAATTTATTTTTAAAATAAAACTTTAAACTAACTATAAAAATTAATGAATTAAATAATTTTTAATAAAATTAAATTATTAGTGAATTCCTTTAAGTATATTTTTATCCTAGCAAAAAATAATTAAATTGATTGTAAGTGTTTTCAAGAATTTTTTATTTAAAATTATATATTTAATTATATTAAGTTCAATTATTTATTAAACAAATAAAAAGGTACCTCAAATTAATAAGATAAATATAATTTGGGCATCTTTTTTTCTTAAAAAAAAATGGTCGTCCCTTCCATGATTTTATCCTGAAAATATCTTTGAATCCAGCGCTATTATAAAAGCTACTAAGTAACTTTTTACCACATGTTTAAAGTGGATTTAGAATTTAAGATTTATATTGTGCAAAACTACATAGTAACTATTACAACACGTAGAAGCTATCATGCAGCTGCTACAACATGTTTTTGATGAATTTAGAGTTTAAGGTTTAGCAACTACATAATAGATTCTATAACTATGTTTAAAGTAATTTTGATGAAGTTTAAATAATTTTGACTAAGTTGGTAAATACTATTTTGATATAATAGTGTTTAGAAAATCTTAACTCTAATCTCACATTAAACACATTACAGTAGTTACCTAGTAGTTTCTATACGTTATAAAGCTACCGAGCAACTTCTACACATTATAGTAGTTATTAGATAATTTTTACATGTTATAGCAGTTACTGAGTATCTTCTACATTTTAGAAGCTATCCAGTAGCTTTTACATATGGTAGAAGTTACTTAATAATTTTTACATATCGTAAAAGCTACTCGATAATTTTTACAATGTCACTAGGTCAAGAAATATTTTTGGGATAAAATTATGAGAATGATGCCCATTTAATGTTTTTTTTAAAAGACAATTTATAAAATTTATGGTGCTTTTTTATATTTTTCCCCCTTAAAAATAATATATTATTGATATTAGAATCATTATAAAAATTATGCACAAATGATACATAGAAAGATAACTACAAAGATATTTAATTAAAAAAGTTCAAGTTGTATTATCCTGTCCAACACAACGCACAAATGATTTAGAACATCCATAATAGAGGGGTTTGTTTAAGCTTTTTCACTTTTCTCTTTTCCACATGTCATAAAAAAACGCAGCTTTTCAGTTTTCTATTATTTTTTGATGGACCACATCAAAAAGCTAAAATGCCACCAACCGTTCGAGATCGAACCGTGAGTACATAACCGACAATTTTAATATCTTATCACAACAATGCTACAAAAAAGTTGGAACCGTCAACCTAACGGCCCCCTCACCCCGGCCCCACAAGTATGAAAGGGAGTAAATCACGGTGAATACGGGTCCAGCTATGATATGGCGGTCTTAGGTGTTTAGCACCTAAGATATCTTATCACAACAAGCATTTTATTACGGGTGTCAAATTTATAGAGCAGTGATATTTTAAGAATTAAACTTCTATATTTTGATTAAAACTTAATTAAATACTAAATACTTCTCTAACATCACATATTATATTTTGACGTCCTAAAAATTAAATATTTGATTCGGTAATTATTTTTTTAAAATCATTGATTTATTTATTACCTATTGATTTTTAACCTCGCATATTAGAGCATATTAGTGCCCTATTCCTATATTTGAAATTTAAGGTAAATGACTCACTTTATTAAATTTAGACAATCATTTTTCACTATACGCTACGTCAACTACCCTAAAATTTTCATCGTCATTAATTTTTTATTATTTTATTATTTTCTATTTTTTATTATTATATTTATAGAATCAGTGGAAGGAGAGAGATTGAAAAGATTGAGTGGAATGAGAGAGATTAAAAAGGAATATTATTTTATTTTAAGGATAGAGGTTTCATTCCCTAAATTTAGAGAATCACTATTCATCAAATCTAAATTTAGGGAATGGATAGAGTAGCTGATGCAAAAAATTTTTAGCTACCCTATCTAAAATTTAAGGTAAAATTTTTGGATAGGGTAGCTGATGTGAATGCTCTTATTCATTGACTTCACCACATGACTTCCACAATTGCTGACATGCATTTATTCGACACATTTTTCAATATTATATTTAGTTGAAAAAGACGGAATCATATTTCAATTAATTCAGTTCTACCGGTACAAAAAGTGTCCTCACCTCTCACATTTGAATAGTGGATTTCACTTAAGATCACTGAATCCCACCATTCAAATGTGAGAGTTGAGGACACTCTTGGTACAGGTAGGTTGAAATTTTTTCTGTACCTCATGAATTCTAGTAGGTGTATGTTTTATTCGGCACATTTTTCATTAGCATTGTCATTATTGAAGCCTAAGAAACACCATGAGATATAGAGTTCATAGATTCGATAACTGTGAAGTATATTATAAATTTTATAGGTTAAAAAACATTAGAATGACTATCTCTCTCTATATATATATAAATTGAGTTAGATATTTTTCAATGGTCAAGATCATAGGTAGGCCTCACCTTACCAATTGATCGATCCATCATGGGTTGACACACCCACCATGGTCGACAATTTTAACCTTTTGACCACTTTATTCTTAATTCCTTGGACACTATCTATTCTTTATGATAGAACATAAAAAATTATTTTTAAAATAAAACTTTAAACTAACTATAAAAATTAATGAATTAAATAACTTTTAATAAAATTAAATTATTAGTGAATTCCTTAAGTATATTTTTATCCTAGCAGAAAATAATTAAATTGATTGTAAGTGTTTTCAAGAAATTTTTATTTAAAAATTATATATTTAATTATATTTAGTTCACCTCAAATTATTAGAGAAATATAATTTGAGCATCTTTTTTCTTAAAAAAAAAAAAATGGGCATCCTTTGATAATTTTGAGATCCTTCCATAATTTTATCTCAAAAATATTCTTGAATCCAATGCTATTATAAAAACTACCGGATAGTTTCTATAACATGTTTAAAATGGATTTAGAATTTAAGGTTTACATGGTGTAAAAGCTACATAGTAATTGTTACAATATGTAAAACCTACCACGTAGCTGTTAAAACATGTTTAGGAAGAGTTTAAGATTTAACCATTACATAATAGATTCTGCAACAGTATTTAAAGTGATTTTAATGAAATTTAAATAATTTTGATTTAGTAAATAATATTTTGATATAATAGTGTTTGGAAATTTTAAATTCTAATCTCACACTAAACACATTGTAGTAGCTACCTAGTAGCTTCTACATGTCGTAGAGCTATCGAGTAACTTCTACACATTATAATAAATAGTAAGCAGCTTCTATATGTTATAACAATTATTGAGTATCTTCTGTACATTTTAAAAGCTATCTAATAATTTTTACATATTATAAAAGTTATTTGATAATTTTTACACAATATAAAAGCTAAACGATAACTTTTACAATATTATTGGATCCAAGAATATTTCCGAGATAAAATCACGAACCGGTGCCCCTTTAATGTTTTTTTTAATAAAACAATTTATAAAATTTAGGGTGCTTTTTTATTTTTTTCCCTAAAAAAATGATATATTATTGATATTAGAATCATTATAAAAATTATGCAGGAATGATACATAAAAGAGAAAGATAACTACAAAAGATATTTATTTAAAACATTTCAAGCTGTACTATCCTGTCGAACACAACGTGTCAATGATTTATCGTCATGCACAAAATATAGAATATAAAAAAACGCAGTTTACATGTAAAAAAGCCCTTTATTGCGCCTGTTAAAAAGATGTCTATTTTTAAGTGATATTTTTGGAATTTAACTTCTACATTTTGATTAAAACTTAATTAAATACTAATACTTCTCTAACATCACGTATTATACTTTGATGTCCTAAAAATTAAATATTTGATTCAATAATTATTTTTTTAAAAAAATCATTGATTTATTTACTACCTATTAGATCGACTTCAGCACTTGACTTCCACAATTGCTGAGATGCATTAATTCCATTCCATGAACTATTAATGAAAGTTCGTTCCCATTTTTTAAAATTATATTTAGCTGAAAAAGAAGGAGCCGTATCTCATAAATTCTCGTCCATGCATGTTTCTTTCTGTTGGAAAATAATTCAAAACGAAAGAGACAAATCAATATAAGCTATATTGTTTTATTTAATTGTTGTACTGGTGCTACTCTTCCTATAAACCAGAGGTTATTTGCCATCAGCTCAGAGGAAATCCTTCTTCAGCGATATCGATAAGCATGGTTTCTTCACAGTCACACGACATTCAAGGTAGAATCCTCCTCAACTATGTATTTCCCTCTGAAATCTTTCGACTTTCTTCTCCTTTTTATTTATTTTTCATTCTTTCGAGCTGTTTTCTTTCATCTTTCCATGCATCGATCTTCAGATAAAAAAAAATCTGATTTTGCAGGTTGGTTCAGCTTGATCTGTGAGGAAGGATTTGATCTGGGAGCGCCGTGCACAGAGAAGAGCATAATAGACTTGATCAACACCGTCTTCCTCATCACTTACACCCTGTGCTTGCTTATACTCTGTCTCAGAAGACAATACATCAGCAGAAGAAGGCACAGGGAATGGATTCCCTTCGTCATCTCCCTTTGTTGTGCTTTAACAGGCATTTCATACTTGACTGCAGGTTTGAGAACCCTAATTCTCAAAGAACACAAGTCTATCAACTGGTTCTTCTCCTTCATCAGAAGTCTAGTTTGGGTAGCTCTATCAGTTTCCTTGACCATCCAACCCACGAAGCAGCTGGTGCAAATCATAAGCTTGGTGTGGTGGACTTCATTTCCGCTTCTATTTTCTGCATACAATGTGAATTTCCTCTTGAGACATCACCAAAACCTTCAAATCCTCGATCTGTTATCCTGGCCCGTGAGCTTTCTACTTCTCTTCTACTCCATCAAGCTCATCGCTCGAAGGGAGCTTCAGGGAGGAGAACATGACTTATGTCAGCCACTGTTGAGCGGCCAGAAGAGCTCGAGGAAACCTGGTTTTCTTAGTCTCTTGTCGTTCTCTTGGTTAAACCCTTTGCTAAAGCTTGGTTACTCCAAACCTCTGCAACTCAACGACATCCCTCCTCTGTATCCCGAAGACACTGCTCAGCAAGCTTACGACAGATTCTTCCAAGCATGGAGTACTGCTCAAAGACACAGCAAAGGAAAGCCCACCAATTTGGTTTCTTCATCACTGTTCAAATGTTACTCGATAGAGCTTTCAGTGTCAGGGTTTTATGCATTACTGAAAGCTGTAACGGTTTCTTCTTCCCCGATTCTACTCTACGCATTTGTGTGGTACAACTACCTTGAGGAGAGAGAGCTCAAGATTGGCCTTGCGCTTGTCGGTCTCTTGGTCGTGATGAAGTTGGTGGAGTCCTTATCTCAAAGGCATTGGTTTTTCCAATCGAGGAGGTTGGGCATGAAGATGAGATCGGCTTTGATGGCGGCTGTGTTCGAGAAAATGCTCAAGCTCTCATGCCATGGAAGGAGAAGGCATTCCGCCGGAGAAGTTGTGAACTACATTGCGGTGGATGCTTACCGGCTTGGGGACTTCCCCTACTGGTTTCACATGGCGTGGAGTCTTCCTCTCCAGTTGCTGCTCTCAGTGGGGATCATCTTCTGGGCTGTTGGTCTTGGGGCTCTACCAGGACTAGTCCCTCTGGCCATCCTCGGGTTCGCGAACGTCCCCTTCGCTAAGATCCTTCAAGATTGCCAAGCCAAGTTCATGGTGGCTCAGGATGATAGATTGAGGGCTACATCTGAGGCCCTGAACAACATGAAGATCATAAAGCTGCAGTCATGGGAGCAACACTTCAGAAGCATGATCGAGAGCCAGAGAGATGTGGAGTTCAAGTGGCTTTCGGATATTCAAAACAAGAAGGCTTATGGGTCTGCGTTATACTGGATATCACCGACAATTGTTTCCACTGTGATCTTGGCAGGAGCAGCAGTCATGGGAACTGCTCCTCTGAATGCTAGCACAATTTTCACAGTCCTGGCAACACTCCGAGTTATGTCGGAGCCGGTGAGAATGCTGCCTGAAGTGCTCTCGATTATGATCCAAACAAAGGTTTCATTAGACCGCATCAACGCTTTCCTGCTCGAAGATGAGATCAAAGAAGAGGATGTCATGAAAAACCAGGCACAAGATTCAAGCCTTGGCATCCGAGTGCGAAATGGATCTTTTCTCTGGGAGACAGATGAATCAGTTCCCACATTGAAGAATCTGAATTTGAGCATCAATAGAGGAGAAAAGATTGCGGTTTGTGGGCCTGTCGGTTCCGGAAAATCGTCGCTCTTGTATGCTATACTCGGCGAGATTCCTAAACTTTCAGGATCTGTGAGCCACTAAACAAGTTGCTTTCATTGAATCTTTCAGTGAAACACAGTACTTCATAGCAATTTTTGTTCAATATTCTTCTTCTCTTGTAGGTCGAGGTCTTTGGATCAATTGCGTATGTTTCACAGACATCCTGGATCCAAAGCGGGACAATTCGCGACAACATTCTATATGGAAAGGCTATGGACAAGGCACTATATGACATGGCCATCAAATGCAGTGCATTGGATAAGGACATCAACAATTTCGATCATGGAGACCTTACCGAGATCGGGCAGAGAGGACTGAACATGAGTGGAGGGCAGAAGCAAAGAATTCAGCTTGCAAAAGCAGTCTACAATGATGCAGATATCTACCTCCTGGATGATCCCTTCAGTGCTGTTGATGCGCATACTGCTGCAATTCTTTTCCATGTAAGAAGTGTGCCATATAAGCAAACTTGTTTGATTCATCTTATGAATATTTGTACTCACTTGAATGAGAACTTGTAGGATTGCGTGATGTCGGCTTTGAAAGACAAGACTGTCATTCTAGTCACCCATCAAGTCGAGTTCCTCAATGAAACTGATGGAATTCTGGTGAAGTAGCTTTTTCTGAAGGATGATTTGCCTCGTGGTAATTTAAATCTTATTCGATATGTGGTTTTCATTGCTAGGTGATGGAGAATGGAAAAGTTGCACAAGAAGGAACCTACGAGGAACTACTGAAGTCCGGGGCAGCTTTTGGAAAACTTGTAAATGCTCATCAATCTTCAATCAACAATTTAGGGTCTTCGCAACTTGAAAACCAAGCTCGAGCAGAAAACACTTATGGTGATCAAGAGATCAATACCAATCAGCCCACAAAACAGGATAGTGAGGTTGAAATTTCGACAAAGGGTTTCTCGGCAGTGCAGCTGACAGAAGAGGAGGAAACTGAAATAGGTGATCTTGGATGGAAGCCATACCATGATTACCTCCAAGTTTCAAAGGGCTATTCTCTTTTTGTTTTGATGATCTTGCTACAATTGATATTCGTGAGCTTCCAAAGCCTTTCGAGCTATTGGCTAGCCATTGGTGTGCAAGTGCAGCATTTCAGCAAAGGAATTCTGATAGGAGTTTATTCATTTTTCGCCATTCTTAGTTGTTTCTTCGCATATTCTAGGACCTTGGCAGCCGCTAAGCACGGCTTAAAGGCCTCAAAAGCTTTCTTTACTTCGTTCATGGATTCGATCTTTGAAGCTCCTATGTTGTTCTTCGACTCAACTCCTATGGGAAGGATTCTAACACGGGTACGATACATATTTTGGGTTCAATTGTATCATAATCTACATAATATGTACTTTGAGTTCCTATGCAGGCGTCTTCCGATTTGAGCATCTTGGACTTTGACATACCTTACTCCATTGTGTTTGTCATTGCTGGATCAACTGAACTCACCGCGATGATTGTAATTATGGCATCTGTGACATGGCAAGTTGTGATCGTAGCAATTCCAGTGCTGATCATAATGGTCTTTGTTCAAGTAATTCTCCATCATCGACTCTTCTACTGTTGAAAATTTTAAGCATTGTTTTACTTCTCAATCCAATCATGCAATTTCTAACTTCTCATAACATTCAAGAGGTACTATGTGGCTTCAGCAAGGGAGCTTGTGAGAATCAATGGAACAACCAAAGCACCAGTGATGAACTCTGCGGCTGAGTCATTGCTCGGTGCTGTCACAATTCGCGCTTTTGGCATGATCGACAGGTTCATCAGAACTAATCTACAACTCATTGATACGGATGCATCGTTGTTCTACTACACAGTGGGTACACTTGAGTGGGTGCTACTTCGTGTTGAAGCACTCCAAAATTTGATCATTTTTACTTCATCTCTTTTCCTTGTTCTGCTTCCTGCAACAACGATTTCTCCTGGTACTTGAACTACCCATCTTTTTTGTTGCTTTATTAACCTTGTGTTTGATGAGGGATGACTAAACTATTTCAGGTATGTTTCAGGATTTTCTGGCCTCTGCCTATCCTATGCTTTGTCGCTCTCTAGTTGCCAAGTCTTCTTTACGCGATTCTACTCCAATCTCGAAAACTATGTCATATCGGTAGAGCGGATAAAGCAATTCATGCATATCACACCTGAGCCGCCGGCGATCATCAATGAGAGGAGACCTCCACCTACATGGCCTAGTGAAGGGAGGATAGATCTACAAGAACTCAAGGTTAGATGTCTTACACCATTTGAAAGACTGAGCTCTTTGTTCATAAAGTAACTGTCAACAATGTTCAGGTGCGATATCGTCCAAATGCCCCTCTTGTTCTCAAAGGAATCACTTGTGCCTTCAAAGCAGGCAACAAGATTGGGGTTGTTGGAAGAACCGGAAGCGGAAAAACCACCCTCATAAGTTCTCTTTTTCGTTTGGTCGATCCTAGCAGTGGGAAGATTCTTATTGATGGACTTGACATATGCTCGATAGGCCTTAAAGATCTTAGGATGAAGCTCAGCATAATACCTCAAGAGGCTACTCTTTTCAGAGGCAGTATCAGAAGTAACTTGGATCCTCTTGGCCTTTACACTGATCAGGAAATTTGGGAGGTCATCCTTGTTCCCGATCTAAACAAACTCGTAATCGACTACGATAATTTGGTAACACTGTATTTGGCATTTGCAGGCTCTAGAAAAATGTCAACTGAAAACAGCCATCAGTAGCCTTCCTACTCTTCTGGATTCAGCTGGTGAGTGTGATTTCATATTCATCGAAATAAACCAAGATTGAGAATTATGTACACTTGCCTGATTCCTCTCAGTGAATGATGATGGCCAAAACTGGAGTGCCGGGCAGCGGCAACTCTTCTGCCTCGGCCGCGTTCTCCTCAGAAAGAACCGAATTCTCGTGCTGGATGAAGCAACTGCATCCATAGACTCTGCAACTGATGCTGTGCTGCAAAGGGTCATCAGGGAAGAATTCTCAAACTGCACGGTTATCACCATCGCACACAGAGTGCCAACCGTCGTCGACAGTGACATGGTCATGGTTCTTTCTTATGGTATCTTCCTGAGCTCAATTTGTGCACTGAACTCAGAATTACTTTTTTCTGCCATGGATTGTATCTGAGCTTAGAACATTATGTTTGTGGCAGGCAAAATGGTGGAGTATGATGAGCCTTCGAGACTGATTGAGAACCAGAGCTCTGCCTTCTCTAAGCTTGTGGCTGAGTACTGGTCCAACTGCAGAAGAGACTCCTCTCATTCACTTTCAAGCCATTGAGAAGGGATGTGCATCGTATAACATCTTAGTAGAAATTAAGTATTAAGCATGTGAAATTAAATAAAGTATTAAGCATGTTAAATGAATTTCACGTTTCGTTAGAAACAGAAATTTATTAGTCATTTCTCATTATGTTCTCCTCGATTTCTTAGATAAATTCAACTTTTTCTCATATTTTCTCTTTTATGATCTTCAATTGTTAACAAATATTGGTAAATGAGTCACAATTGTAGTTACCAATAAGTAAAACTCACATGAATATTTGTTCGTATATAAAGATAAAAGGCCCATAATCCACCTAGTGAAAAAATGAGTGAGACAATGCACTAATGAACCCAAGGTCCCTTTAGTTCGAGGAACTAAAGCTAATGAATATATGTCACAACTAGATGTCGTTGTGCTGAATAACCATCAGACAAAATGCACCAAGGCGGAATAATAACAAATACTGTTTATACTTTGACCACTTGCGCCCGGGATAATGGTCAGCCGATAATTAAGCAATATAAAATTCAAATCTCAACTTGCGATGTATTGTAAAAAAAAAATCCTAAAAACATGAGATTTAAAAATGTCTCCATAAATATTTCTAATTTATCCTTATAATAGATAAAAAACTTTTATTGAAATAGATCGGTCATCTAAGAATTAGTCGATTCGAAGAGCTAAATACTTTATGCTGAAAAAAATAGTTGCCCAGACAATAATGCAACAGCAGGATGTCTTTTTAATTTTTCAAGCATCTAAAAATTGAATCCCAACTTCTGTGAATTAATTGATAAATTTTCTTTAATAAACGGTTGATCTAAAAACACCATACTGATGCAGTGGCGGATCCAGGAATTCAAATATGGAGAGGCGATTTTTACACGGAACAAGCAGTGGTATCCTCTATTTCTACCGGTGGAACCTGATTTTTACACGTAACAAGGGGTGGTATCCTCTATCTCCACTGGTGGAACCCTATAATACTAGGAGTTCTACTGCCAGCAAGGCGCGACGGTCGGTGGACCCCTATAATACTAGGAGTTCAACTACCACCAGGGGGTGACCGCCGATGCCGTCCCTCCTCTGGATCCGCCCCTGCACTGATGAATCGTCCACTATGAATACTTCTCGATTTATCCTAATGATTCTATAGAATCGGATTAATCATCTTCTAGATTAATTAACGTAAATGAGATATTAGGCATCAATTAAAAGAAGTAAAATAAAATAAAATAACAAATAGTGAGAATTTTATTAAATAAGTGAAAATAAATAATTCATGGATTATTATATGAGTATCATAAGTATTTTCATAATAGCTATTGATATAAATAATTCTTACATCTAAAGTCACTATGGGTCCATACATAAAGAGTTATATATTTTACTATCGGCAAACGTCACCTGTAATAAGGTGGACTATAAAGTCGATTATTGGGTATGCAATGAGTTATACGAAGGGATGTGAGTGATGTAGATGTACTCTATCCATTCCATATGACGGAAATGATATATGTGAGTGTTGGTGCAGGGTGCACCAGAATCAAACCTAAGTTTTAATATTGTTAAAGGTTCAAGTTAAGTCTTGTTGTCATCTAACAAGTTAGCTGAGTGTGCAGACTGTTTACTCAACCAAGAAAAGCCTAGTCATGACTAGCCAAGAAAGACTTAGTAGATTGTAGAGGCCAGGCAGAAAGACCAAGTGGGTTGACAGGACCCGACACTTGGCAAGGAAGTTCGATAGGTTTAGAGGACCGAAGATTGAAGGAAAGTCCTAGTGGGCTAATCCGATGCCAAGCGGCAAAGTCCAAATAGGTTTGAAGGACCAAGGTTTGGTAGGTAGGTTAAGGTAAGAAACTGGAGGAGCAATAGTGAAGTCGTGTTCCAGGAAGGAACAAAGCCTAAGCCGCTGATCTAACTGAAGAAACCTGGAAGGTTTCCAAGTTGAGATTAAGATAGTGTTACTGTCTTTTACTACTCATGCATCTCACTATATTACTGTGCTAACATTTATTTTGCAGGGAATTGTCTAACTCTATTTTGTAGGGAACGACCTGATTGATCGACCGAACAAGACTAACTCAGATTAGAGACTGTTGGAACCCCAAGGTTGTTTTGGTGTGATCAACAAGTTAAGGTATGTCCTGTGTGTCTCTAACCTTGTGCCTAAGTGTGCAGGAACTTAGGAGCACAGGTACTCGAGTGGAAGACGCAGCTAACGAGAAGGACGGCACGCGGTGCATCCGAGGGACGAGGTGCTGTGGAAGAGTGCACCGACGGACGAGAAGGAAGCGTGTGGTGGTTCCGAGGGACGAAAGCCAGAGCGGAAGATTGCTCGAGGAGCAAGAGACACAGCTAGCGAGAAGGTCGACGACCGAGGGACGAAGACTGCGGATGAGTACGCTGGTGGACGAGAAGGAAGCACGCGGCGATTCCGAGGGACGAGAA
>JBBMJZ010000122.1:23997630-24008351 GCA_037833815.1 Zingiber zerumbet
CAGGTCTTATTTATTGTAAGTTGAATTTAAAATTTTACTTGTAATTTTAAATTCAGCTAAGTTCCGTAAATCTCCGGCAACTACAGATTGCTTGGTGTCCAACACCTTTAGGGTATATCCCGATCGATATTGGCCTATACTTAGACGTATCGACTTGGACCATCTGGGCTTACCTATCTGAGACGTGCAAGCCAGGCCGATATTGGCCTTTGGGGTATATCCCGATCGATATTAGCCTATACTTAGACGTACCGACTTGAACCATCTGGGCTCACCTATCTTAGGCGTGCAAGACCGGCCGATATTGGCCTTTGGGGTATATCCCGATCGATATTGACCTATACTTAGGCGTACCGGCTTGGACCATCTGGGCTTATCTATCTTAGACGTGTCAGCCAGGCCGATATTGACCTTTGGGGTATATCCCGAGCGATATTGGCCTATACTTAGACGTACCGACTTGGACCATCTGGGCTCACCTATCTTAGACGTGCAAGCCTGGCCGATATTGGCCTTTAGGGTATATCCCGATCGATATTGGCCTATACTTAGACGTTTCGACTTGGACCATCTGGGCTTATCTATCTTAGACGTGCAAGCCCGGCCGATATTAGCCTTTAGGGTATAACCTGTCTGAGGTTGGGCTATCTTTCTAAAAGTGCCTCTCGACTGATTTATACTATCTTTCTTAAGATGCTAGCTCGACCGATATTAGTCCACCTTTCTGAAGGTGTTTCTCGGCCGAGGTATTCTATCTTTTCTAAGGTGTTGACTCGGCCGATATCAGCCTATCTCTTTTAAGGTGCTCTCCCGACCGAGGGTCAGACTTGCCTAATTCTGTTATCTCTTTTTCCTTCCTACCGAAGGGACCTACTGAATCTAACCCATATCATAATATATTACTAACAAACTGCAGGATGCCATATTTTGACAAGTTTGAACTATCTCTAGCAAAATTTCCTCTTTTAAAAGATCTTAATCACTCAATAAGAATGATGCGGTCCAAATCTACTTTATGGGTCCTGATTCTCCTTTTTACTGCACCACTCTTAGAGTCTTCAATCTTCGGTAGCCGGGTAGTCCTCTTGTGACCTTTTAGTTCCCAACCTTAAGTGTTGGACAATCTACCAAAGATTTTGGGGACTTTAGCTGAATTGAAATTTCACCAAATCAAATAAAACTAATATGTCGAGATGACCTGAGTAGATAATCTCAGGCTGTTAACGGGGCTGGATCAGCCATGCTTCTAATGGTCCACGTTGTGTCGGAAGCTAAGTGCCTAGTCTGAGTTGAGATACTACCCGACTGTTGAGTAGAGACTCGTTCGAGTCAGTCCCGAGTAGTTCGTTCAGTGGGGAAGAGAAGATCCTGAGTGCTTCCTTTAGTCGGGAAGCAAGTTGCCAAGTCGGGATGAAAGTCACTGAGTCGAGAAGTTGAGTCGTCGAGTCGGGATGTCACCCGACTACCAAGTGCTGCCGAGTCGAGATGAGTTCTCTCGAGTGGATGCCGAGCAGAAGTGGAATGTTCCCCAGTGTCGAGTCGCGAAAAGAATTCGCCGAGGGAGTTGCTGAGGCCTGCGCTCAACGCAGTTTCCTTGAAATATATTCGCATATATTCGCCCCACTTCCGGCTGTACTTCGAGGTTCTCTCGGGTCATCTGATTCCTAGGATATCGGTAGACTATAATTGCCACCAAGCACTAGTGGATCACTGCGAACCGAGAGTGCACTCGAGTGCTATCACTAGTAGTTCAGCTAAGTGGATGCACAACTAAAAGAAAAGAATCGGGAACAAAGGTGGAGGAATTCTTTTGCTCTTACTTTCGCTTCTACCTCCCTGATTTTATTCCGTCTCTTTTTTAGGAGCGCTCACCCATGGCTGCAATAAATGGACGAGTTATGGTCATTCAATACTGGGTTCAATGATAGTCATCTGTCATTACTAATTGGCTATTATTGCCGAGAGGTTATGAAATCAATATTAATTTTAAATTAATGCTTCCGTTACACTCTTGAGCAGGTAGTAAAAAGAGATTCAGATGGAAAATATCGGTTCATCCACTTGGGCAAATTTTGTCTGGGTTGGTCTGACATTTTATGCGCGAAGGTTGTGCTCGCACACAAGTTAACTTGATTCAGTGCAATCCAGACCCTAGATTTGTACCCTCAGACACCCATGCCTGAGAGTGAGCCTCTCCCCATGTATATGTTCACAACATCAATGCATGTGCTACAATGTAAACCAATAATAGAGCCAAAAGACTCCCAATGTAGGATTAAAAACTCATACATAATAGCGTCTCTTCTTCTCTACCTTTTTATTTCATTCACATTTCCTACATTAGGTTCACCTCTGTAAAAGTCTCTTATCTTCGATGGTCTGTCTTTGGTTGGAGGAAGAATCTTAACAAGCTATGGGTTGTAGTGCCTTTCTCTAGAGGAAGGGTTTTTGAGAGCTAGTGTGTCTTCTACTTAAGAAAGGGTTTTCGTAAGCTGAGAAGCAGAGTGCCTTCCATTAGGTGAAGGATTTAAGCAAAAGCAAATGAAGAAGAACAGTGTTTGACCTGGTCAAACCACTGCCTTGGCCCCTCAATACTCATAGTGAGTTTTTTTTTCTTTTTTGCCAAAGTGGCTCTTAGTGGCTCTTCTTCAATGAGCCTCATTTGCCTTTTATAGAAATGAAATCCAACTCCATGTGTGCAACCACCTATTTTAGCTATATGCCTACAGTATGGGATGGCTGCTACCCCATGTTTGAAACATCTTCTGACATATTGTACTTTCGCCATGCTGAGGACAGGCGGACACCCTTTCTACAGATGTGGCATGGTGGCTGTCCTCTCAAGCATGGGACAACTTCTGATACAACATGACCCCAACAGGTTGGAGGCAGGTGGAAGTCAACTAAGTGACACAGTGAAGGACTTCAATGGATGTAGGTCTAGTTGCCAACCTTCCATTCAACCAATTGTTGCTGACCTCCGATTCAACTAGCTACTTCTGCCTTCATAGCTTCCTTATTATCCCCGAATTCACTGCATGGCTTGTTGCGAAGAGGCTGTCAAGGAGAGCCAATGGAGATGAAGAGCAAAGTAGCTTAAGGAGTTGGAGTGTAAGGGAGATGTCCCCTCAAAGGATTGCTCTTGTGACTTGGCCAACAATGTCCCTTGATGGGCTGCTAACTAGAGGAGTGTCGTGGGAATGAAGTGCAGGAGAGATGTCTCCACGGGGGGACTGCTATCACGACCTAGCTAACGACGTCCCTGGGGGTATTGGACTTCTGACTTCAAGAAAACTAGTGATGGTGAATCGATAGAGGGGCCAGAGGGATTGGAGTGCAGAGGACTCCTCTCGTGGCCTAGCTGACGACATCTCTTAGTGGACTGGACTTTTAACTCCATGAAAGCTAGTGAAGGTAGATCGGAGAGGGGCCGAAGGGACTAGAGTGCAGGGGAGAGGTTCTATGGTGGATTGCTCTCGTGACTTGTGGACGACGTCTTTTGTTGGACTACTAGTTCGAGAGATGTTAATAGAAATGATAAAGTAAAGTAATTGGAGGGAGCGAAGTCCAGGGGAGATATTCCCACGGGGATGTTCTCACGACTTAGATGACGGACTGAGGACGTTGCTTTGTGGGGATGTTCCTGCGCTGTTAGCTAGTCTTGAAAGGAGAGGATTTGGAGGGGGTTTACCCGAGGAGGTATTTAACTGTTGAGGACTTTGAGGGGGTTTACCTGCGGAGGTACTTGACTATTGAAGACTTGGAGGAAGTTTACTTGAGGAGGTACCTGACTGCTAGATCGCTCAAGGGATGTCCGAGAAGGTACCCGACTGCTAGATCGGTAGGGGATGTTCCCAAACTTTCGAGCCCACACACTTTTGAGTTCCCAGACAAGTAGCTGTTATTATTTGATAGGTCATTGTGATTCTCTGACAATGTTATGTCCTTGAGGGTGTCCGATCAACTGATAGCCAATTGGGTTTATGATGGGAACCTTATCCATGAGACATGGGGAGTTGAGTTTCATAGGTCCGATTGGCTTTGAGGTTGATCGGGTGATGCTGAGAGCAATGAGAAGTAGGGAGCTGAGTCTCATAGGTCTGACCAGCTTTGGGGCCGATCGGGTTAATACTAAGAGTGTGCTGATGAGAGGTAGAGAGATAAGTCCTATAGGTCTATCTAACCGGCTCTTGGGCTGACCGAGTTGAGAGTGGTTCGTTCGGCTATGTATATCCTAAATTTGATTGTCATTTCTCCTTGATTTTACATGCCATATTATCTTAACTATTGATTCTCCCTTACTTTTGGCCACTCACACTGTGTCATATCAATACCCATTTGAATGGTTTCCGTTTAGCAATGTTGATTCAATCAAATTACTTACGTAAAGATAATATCAAGGACTTTGTATATATACACGACTGTGCTCGCAGCATATCAGACTTTTCTAATTAGTTTTTTTTCTAAATTTGAATTAAAAAATCAAAATTTCTATATATAAATCTCTAATATATAAATATATCCTCTAAACATATTATAATACTCCATAAATATTTAAATTTATTTTATTTTAATTTTTCTTTTTACTGAACACTATAACCCAATTAGGATGCATAAACCCTAAAGGTAAAATCTTTAAAAAAAAACCTAAAAATTATAACTCAATTGGGAAGCATGAACCCTAAAATAAAATCTTAAAAAATATTTTAATTTATTTTTTTAATTCAAAATTAAAAAATAATAATAATAAATAATAAATAATAACATACTATATCTATTACTTCGATTTTGAATTAAAAAAATCAATATTTCTTTATATATAAATCCCTAATCCATAATATATCTCCTAAATACATTACAATACTCTATAAATACTTAAATGTATGTCATTTTACTTTTTCTTTTTATTAAATATTATAACCCAATTGAGAAATCTGAACCCTAGAGATAAAATCTTTTTAAAAAAAAACTTATAAATTATAACCCAATTAGGAAACATGAACCCTAAACATAAAATTTTAAAAAAATATTTTAATTACTTTTTTTAATTCAAAATTTAAAAAAAAAATAATTAAAAAGAATATATATATATATATATATATATATAATCTTCTATCTAGTAATAACTTTAACACATCATCATTTAACAATTAACATACATGACCATTAAACAATTAACATATATGACCTTAACATCCTTGATATCTACTGGCATTATTGACAATCTTATTATTTATGGAAATAAAATATACCCCTAAACATTGTTTTTTTTAATCATTTTGTCTTGGATTATATTTTTCAAAAAGCACATAGCGTTTTCTATATATCTCTTTGTTAACTACTCTATATTATGTTTGTTTACATTTTAGTATCCTGATTGAGAAATCAATTGTACTTTGGGAAAATATGTTTGCTATTCAGCCCTATGCTGTACCATCCTATAGCACCGAGATATGCCATCACAAATTTCTTTATGTTCTGGTCATAGTGAGTTGGAATCTGAAGCTTGCAAGAACCGGAAGAATCAAATGCATGACTTCTTTTAGTGGATTATTTCATGCAAAATATAATCATACTATCAAACCTTGAATTTTACAGAGAGACAGGACTTGTGGCTTCAGCTCATCGATCATAGCTTTGATCCTTAAGATTGGAGCAACCATGATTTGGATTTGATTCTGCATCTGCTGCATATTTTTCTCCTCCATCATACTTAAGCCTGTTGCTGCGACAACGACAATGGAGTCTGTTTCCACGAGTTGTCTAATGGATATTTTCAACTTGTTGAAGGCTTGTTGCTCTCAGCCATGCAATTATATCATGACCTATGAGGGGACTTTTAGCTCCTTGGCCAATGAGGTTGGGCAACTGAAGGACAAGAGCTCCGATATAGAGAGACAAGTCGAGGCGGCCAAAAGGGATGGCTTGACTCCCAGGAGGGAGGTGGACGGGTGGCTAAGCTCCGTGAAAGACATGGAAAATGAAGCGGAGTCAATAGAGAGAAAATTCAACCAAAAGATCAAGTGTTTGTGCAGCTTCCCACTCAACGTTTGCTCTACCTACCGTCTCAGGAACAGAGCTGAATCAGCACTTGCCAGGATCAGAGAGCTCAAACAAAGTGCAGAGTTCACTAAGCTCGCAGATAACCTGAATCTTACCCGTTCCATCAAGATGCCAACCACCAAAACTACCGGCATGGACAAGGTCTTCGAGGAGCTTCAACGCCATGCCACAGATGATAGTTTGAGTGTTATTGGCATCCATGGAATGGGTGGTGTGGGCAAGACGGCACTCTTGAGAAGACTCAACAATGATTTTCCAAGTGAAACAGAGGTAGACGTGGTTATCTTCCTTGAGCTATCAATAGACTATAAGCCGGAGGAAGTCCAAAAATCTTTATTCAGTCGACTGAGTTTGACATGGCAAGATGAGGAGGTCACACACAGAGATAGAGCAACCAAATTATTTAGAGTCCTGAGTAAGTTGAACTTCATATTGTTGCTCGATAATTTATGGGAGCCCCTAAATTATCAGGTTGTTGGAATTCCACTTTCTGCGCCTCCATCAAAGTGCAAGATCATATTCACAACACGAACAGAAGACACTTGCAGCCATATGGGCACAGATAAAATGTTTAAAGTGGAATGCTTAGAAGAGGAGGCAGCCTGGAATCTCTTCAGAAATAGTGCAAGGATGGATATCATCGACACCAATGAGAAAATACTGATCAAGGCTAGAGATTTAGTCGAGGAATGTGGCGGCTTGCCTGCGGCTCTTGTTGTCCTGGCACATGCAATGGCGCCTAAAAAGACGTATGCAGAGTGGTTGCACGCCTTGACCATCATGAAGGACACACCACACCAACTTCCTGGTATGACAAATAATGTTTTTTCTATCCTGAAACTAAGCTATGATCGTCTACATAGTGACAACTTGAGAGTTTGTGCCTCTTATGGTGCATTATTCAAAAAAGGATCTTGGATTGGCAAAAATAATATTAGGAATTTTTGGATAGGTGAAGGGATTATTGATAATTTTGATGATATACGGGATGCTGACAACAAGACAGAGTTTCTGCTTGGCATACTACATGCAGCATCTTTAACAGAAAGAGTTCATGATAACTACTTCACGATCCATCCCATGACTCGAGCCATGATATTGTGGGTGCAACGTGAGTGCGGGAGGAAGGAGAACAAATGGTTGGTGTTGGATAGGGAGCGGGTCGAAGGAGTAGTGGTAGATGAGAAATGGCGAGATGCAGAGAGAATTTCACTTGAGTGGAACCAAATAAGAGACCTTCCAGAAGCACCTCAATGTCCTGACTTGATTTTTCTGAATCTTCCCTTCAACAAACTTCTCAATAAGATTCCAAATGGCTTCTTCTTGCACATGCCTCTCCTCAGAATCCTTGATTTGCAGGAGACTTCTATAGAGGAGCTACCGGTAAGCATTGGTAATCTGGTGCAACTACACTATCTCAATCTATCCAGAACTAGGATTACTTCTCTACCAAAGGAGATGGCCGCATTAGTAAATCTCAAATATTTGTCGTTGGAATCCATGAAATATTTGAGAAAAATTCCTGACCAAGTATTCTCCTGTCTTCGAGAATTGCAGTGGCTTGTCATGGAGGATAGCTATAGTGGGTGGAGGGAAGGACAAACATTGGAAGGAGGCGTGAGTTTTGAAGAGCTGAATAGCTTGAAGAGATTAAAAGTCGTTGGGATCACAGTTTGCACGTTTGCTGCTCTTCAAGACCTCTGTAGCTTTCCAAGACTGGCAGCAATAACATATTGGCTCCGTATAGAAGGGTGTCGAGATTTGACGATGTTCAACATCCCATCCACGGATTTTCATGAGGAAACTATGCTCAGACTATCTCGTATCCACTTTCACGCAATGAGTGAACTAGAAGAGGTAGTAATCGACGATCTTGAGCATATTCTTCCATCTTTAGCAGAGCTTCGACTTTCAAGTCTCCCAAAAGCAAAGCTGGTCTGTAGGGCTACGTTCCCTAATACTCTTCTTAAACTAAAAATTAAGGATTGCAGGGCAATAGATAGATTGATCAAATTGGAGGGAGAGGCAAATGGCAGTGGGGAGACAGTTATAACAATTTTCCCTGATCTCCAGACAATGGTGCTACGGCGGCTTCCAGAATTGAAGAGTTTGAGTGATGGGGAACGAATATTAAATTTCCCATCGTTGAAGACTATCAACGTGGAAGATTGCCCCAAACTGACGAAGCTGTCGTTGATTGCTGATGGGCTGAAAAAGATCAATTGTGAGAGATCATGGTGGGAGCAGCTCAATTGGGGTGACGAACGAACCAAGTCCTTTGAACACCTCTACAATCCCATGAATATAGATTGATGGCTAATTCATCACGGGTATGTGAAGAATGTAGGCATTTTATACAAATATTGTGAAAATCTACTCTGTACTAATTTTCGTTTTCTGAGAGATATATGAATGTCCTGTATTTGAGAGATTGATTTTGTAATATTGAATGTCTAAGGACTGGGGTGATTACACCTACAGGATTTGCTCAGTTGAGCAAAATTAATTTATTCGGACAAATCTAGATGACCCAATAGGGGAATTGGTCTACTACGTGAACTGAGTCGATAATCATTCTTTTTTTTTTTAACAATATTACCTCTATGTGTCTAGTTTACCAATTTTTATATTTTATATTTTTTTTACTTTTTATATTTAATGAAAACAAATACATACTTAAATGAAAGTGACCATCCCATATATTAGTAATATCTATCATTTATAAAAAGATACTATGGAGAATAAAATTATAGTTTATAATGTCTTCTTGTATGTGTCGGTAAAACTATAGTTTATATCCTCGAGCCCTCGATGCAAACTATTGGTGACCAACGAGTGAGATCAGATCAAACCTGATATCAATTTCGAGTGAGATCAAATCCACCATTGATGCCCACTCTGAGACAAGTCGGAAATTTCTTTCCCATAGTAAGACTTCTTCACAAGTCAAATATAAATATCTAATTTAAAATATTTATCAAACATTAAAACAGTTGTGATTAATTATTAATCACAATAAAAGAGGAATTAAATTTCCAACATTTACAACTAAAATTCTAGCAAGCCTAACACCAATATTCAATTTCCTCCTAATCAAGTTGACTGAGGATTTTTTACATTTACTCCACAAAGGACTAAGAATTTGAGCTAATAGTATTTTTATTGTATTATAATTTTCTGTCATAAATTTGAGCTACAACCAGCGTAGAATTTTGGGATTAGTTTTTTTCTTTGAGCTTCGAGTATAACTCCGGCTGCTTATCGCACTATGACAAGTACTTTCTATTGTTTAAGTCAAGGTGTCTTTGGTTTGCATACTGTAGAATCTTTTCCATCAGTAGAATTGAACTACATGTATTTTTTTTATTATATCTTATTATTATTATTATTATTATTATTAAATTCTTCAAAGAAGATTTGAATTTATTATTTTATTTTTTTAGGGGAATAATTTTGGATGGGAAAAAAAATTCCTTCTACCACCTTATAATTTAGTGGTCGGCTATAAATTGATCATGTGATTTTTCTTCTTTTATATAATTTGAGAATGGACTGTATAAAATATTTGAGATAAGCATAATCATCTTTTACTATAATGATTTATTACAAAAATAAAGAGTATGTCATTTATTTATAGGCACAAGATGACGTAGTCATTCTTTGTGGCTTTCATGTAGACATATTTATCATATCCATTAATTTTGAATCTACATTCTTTCATGGCATTGTCAAATTTCTCATTTTACTACTTTGGTGCTTGTTTTAAGCCATATAACGACTTCACCAATTTGCAAACCTTGTTTTCCTGTCCTAGCACAGAAAACCCTTCAAGTTGTTTCATATAGATTTTCTCTTCTAAATCCCTATTTAGAAAGACTGTCTTTACATTCATCTGATGCATTTCGAGATTCTATAGAGCAGCTATAACCAACAATACTCTTATGAAAGTTATTCTCGACACTGGAGAATATGTATCAAAGTAATCAAGGTCTTATCATTATCGGTATCCCTTGATTACCAATCTGGTCTTGTACTTATCGATTATGTCATCTGACTTCATTTTCTTCTTGAAAATCCACTTGCACTATAGTGGTTTACTTACCGGAGGAAGATCCACAAGTTCCCAAGTATGATTTTGCAAGATATATTCTATTTTAGATATAATTGCCTCTCTCCAGTGGAGTCCATCAAAAGAGCTTACTGCTTCTGAGTAACTTCAGGGCTCACTTTCCAACATAAAAATGATAAAATCCGATCCATAAGATTTTTCTACTAGAGCTCTTTTGCTTCATCTAAGCTGAACCTTGACTGGTTCATCATCATCTTTTTTGCCTTGTGTTTCATATGTCCGTTTTGAGGAGCAAGCATCCTCTCGAGTCTTATACGGAAACACATGCTCGAAGAACGAGGTATTTCTCAATTCTATTGTTGAGTCCTTGTGTATATCCGATATTTCTGACTCATACACAAAAAATTGATACGCACTGTTGTTTTGTGCATATCCAATAAATATGCAATCAATAGTCTTTGGTCCTATCTTAATCCTTTTCGGATCAGGCACCAACACTTTGGCAAGACACTCCCACATTCGTAAATATTTGTAGGACGGTTGTCTTCCATACCACAACTCATAAGGGCTCTTATCTATTTTCTTTCGG
>JBBMJZ010000122.1:24039273-24050797 GCA_037833815.1 Zingiber zerumbet
GATACTATAACCCAATACTTAGATCCTAAAATCAAAAAATTATGTACATAACCGAAAGTGTTATATATATATATATATATATATATATATATATATACAAGCCGTCCTTTTGAATAATAAAAATCAGAGGCATCCTTTTGATCTTTATCATAGATTCTAATAAATCTCGGGGGCAAAGAATTAATCCTAACAAACATTAGGGCAAAGTGAAATTTTGCTTTTCCGTTGTCTTGGCCATTTAAACGAACAGATCGTGGCATTCCCGACGGCTCCCATTCCCTTCCACCACCAGATCGGGATCGGATCTCGACCTCAATCCATCCTCGTCTTCGGCATGGGGAAGAAGGCAGTCTTGATCGGGTGCAACTACCCGGGCACCAAGGCCGAGCTGCGCGGTTGCATCAACGACGTCAAGCGCATGCGCCTCTGCTTGGTGGAGCGTTTCGGGTTCGCCGAGGACGACATCACCGTCCTCATCGACACAGATGACTCCTACACCAAGCCTACCGGAGCCAACATCCGCCGCGCCCTAGCTAGCCTCGTCGCCGACGCCCAGCCGGGGGACATCCTCTTCGTGCACTACAGCGGCCACGGCACCCGCGTCCCAGCCGAGACCGGAGACGATGACGATACGGGCTACGACGAGTGCATCGTGCCCTGCGACATGAACCTCATCACTGGTATCCCTTTCCCCCGTCTTTTCCATCTTATCCTTCTTTTTATCTCGACGCTTCAAATGGTGTTGATTATGTTATGCAACATTACTCGTTTTACCAATGATGTATTTCGTTCAAGGAATATTTGAGAGATCAAACCTATGCTTAGGTTTGTTGAAAACAGTAGATTTTATTCTCTGATAGAGGATTTTAGATCAGATTTCGGGGGGAAATGTTCTTTGAATCAGATATAAACGCCATCGAGTGATATTGATTCATCGTTTATGCTCTCTGTTCTATTTTGCATTATTAACGTCTTGGTCTGGCAATTAAGAAATTGAATCTTGAATTTTCAAAGTTTACCATGAATGCTTGACTTTTGATTTGTGTATCTTTGTTAGCGTGGTGTTTCGTTCGGCGCACTAAGTATTCTTGTTGAGGAAATCATGTTTGACTTCAAATTTGAGGCCAAAGTTTACTCTTTTTTTTTTTTAACTAATTTGAGTTCCAAATCATTCAAACATGCTTTAAGCCTTTTCTAAACAACTCGAGGATATTCAATTCATGATAATATGTGGTATTTTAGTTTGTTATTCTGATTACTGTCATGATGTACAAGATGTTTAGCATATTTCATCCACATGATTAGCTCTTCCAGGAGTGTATATATGGTTGTAGATGTGACTGAGGTGAAAAAAGATGGATAATTTTAGTTGGATGTCTGTCCCATCACCAAATTATACTTAGTTTCCTTTATAACAATCATGGTGATGACCAACTAATCATCGTGCTAATGGAAAAGTTCATGTCCTCTCACATTCTGTTTGTATTCTATATTCTTATCATGTCTCTTGAAATTTCTCTTAAAAAAATTACTTTAAGTATTCAATTTTTTGAAGAAATATTTTGAGTGAAGTTACTTGCAGGAGCATATGTTGCTTATGTTTTTACATATTGCATCTTGCATCCTACTTGATCTATTCAATTTTAATGATAGGAGGCAAATCACTTTAAATTGAATCAAAATAAATATTCAAAGTCAAGCGCATTAATTTAAGACATTGAAATAAGATTATCTTTGAACCTTCTGTAAATAGAAATTCATTGCTCTCTCGATACAAAAAATGATCCCAGTTATTTTATTTTATGAGAAAAATGTCAGTGAAACATGCTCTTACAGGTAATATGTTTAGTGAACATTCTTGTTATTCAAAATTTGCTAAGCTTTCAGAAGTGCAGATCAATTTACCTAATTTGCTAATTAACCTAAACTCCTACACTCTACTTTGGGCTCAAGTCTGAAATTTTTGTTGCATTAGACTAATACATTAATGAATTATGTTTTTAGTTGTTTCAAAATTGGGAAGTTTGTGTCCTAAAACTGCTTGGCTGATCTATGGCACTTGTATATCTAGTTCATTGAGATGTATCATTGAATTTCTAGACTAATTGCCATATCGATTGATCTCCCCTGTTCCAATTATCTATTCTTTATTCCCAAATTTGTCTATTTACGGGAGCATGCTTGAGCAAATACTGATCCATCGACCTCATGTGGATGTGGGGTAAAAACAAAAATTGTTAGTTTATAGAATGCCGCTAACACCGAGATTGATGATGAATTTGCCTGTTTCTATAGATGACGATTTCAGAGATTTTGTGAACAAGATTCCGGCGGGGTGCAAGATCACGATTGTTTCTGATTCTTGCCACAGTGGGGGCCTCATCGATGAAACCAAAGAGCAAATTGGCGACAGCACCAAGCAGGACGAGGACAGTTCTGATTCTAACTTCAGCTTCAGATCCTTCTTGAAACAAACAGTTCATGATGCATTCGAATCTCGTGGAGTCCACATGCCACATGAAGGCCGCCCGCACCACCACCATGCCGATGATGATACTGACCGAGGGTACGATGCAAATGGTTACATCAAGAGTCGGTCACTGCCTCTTTCCACATTGATCGACATGTTGAAGCAAAAGACTGGGAAGGAAGACATTGATGTTGGGAAAATCAGGCCAACCTTGTTTGATGTATTTGGTGATGATGCAAGCCCGAAGGTGAAGAAGTTCATGAATGTCATCATGAGCAAACTGCAGCAAAATAGCGGAGAAGGTGGGTTCATGAGCATGGTTGGTAACCTGGCACAGGACTTTCTGAAGCATAAACTAGACGAGAATGACGAAGGGTACATGAAGCCAGCACTAGAAACCAAAGTGGAAAGCAAACAGGAAGTCTACGCCGGAGCCAAGCGGGATAAGCACCTGGACAATGGCATTCTGATCAGCGGCTGCCAGACCGATCAAACATCCGCCGACGCCACACCACCTGGTAGCGTAGATGGATCGTATGGAGCCCTCAGCAATGCAATTCAGACCATTCTGAAGGAGACAGGAGGTAATATTTCAAACCAGCAGCTGGTGATGAAGGCAAGGAAATTGCTATCCAGGCAAGGGTTTGCGCAGCAGCCAGGTCTCTACTGCAGTGACAATCATGTCGATGATCCTTTCGTCTGCTGAGAAGAGATGTTGAATTGAAGGGTGGTTGCTATTGTGTTTGTGATTTTGGCATGATCTAAATAAGTTGCTAAAAATGTTAAAGTGTTGCTGTTGTGTTTGTGGTTTTGGCATAATTCAAATAAGTTTCTAAAATGTTGCACTTAGAAGCTCTTTTCAGAGTGAATTGTGGAACATGGAAGATTGCTAAGAAAGTTTATACTCATAAATAAAGTGATTATAGGTGAGTTATCGATATTTCCTTTTTTGGGTTTGCAGTGGGTGCGCGCGCGTGTACTTTTCTTCTGGTGGCGGTTACGTTTTTTATTTTTGCATTACCAATTTCTGTAAGTATATATTTGCTTGGGGTTATCTCAACAAAAATCCTATTTAGTACGTAAAAAAATAAAAAAACTTAAAAAATAATTAAAAAACATTAAAATTTTTAAAAAATATATAAAAATAGAAAAAACATAAAAAAAAATAGGAAAAATAAAACATGTAAAAAAATAAAAAATGTAAAAAAAATAAAAAAATGTAAAATAAATTTTAAAAAATGAAAAAAATGTAAAAAAATTTAAAAATGAAAAACGTAAAAAAATGTAAAAAAATAAAATATGTAAAAAAATATTAAAAATTAAAAATTAAAAAATTAAAAAAAGTAAAAAAAATAAAAAAACATTAAAAAGAAAAAATGTTAAAAAATAAAAAAACAAAAAAGTGTAAAAAAATGTAAAATGAAAAAAAAACATAAAAACGTAAAAAAAAATACAAAGAAGAAAAGGAACAAATATTTTTAAAATGTAAAAAAAAACAATTGAAAAAAAAATTTAAAAACAAGAAAAAAATATAAAAAAATATAAACTTAAATAATAATAATAATAATAATAGTAATATATAGTTAGTTTTGTAAATAAGGGTAATATAGGAAAATATTAAATTAGGGTATTCATTAAAACTTTTAAACAAACACGTTTTGGTTGTCTTAATATTTAGTTATATTTTATTTCTAATAATCTTGGTTACATGATTAACTGATAATCACATAACAAATATTATACATGATAACTTAAACCAAACACACTCTTAAAGTAATACTAGTAAACAATTTATTATTTTAATAGTAATCCACGCTAAACTCTTTACTTATAAAAACAGCGGCAAATAAATTAATTATTTATGAGTAAATTTAATATTTAATTTCATAAAAATTTATTTATATTCATTATATATATATAATTTTTTAAATTAAATAAATAAAATCAATACATGGTTTGATTAATGTTCATGAATTAGAATTATAAATTATTCATAAATCATAGTTAAGAATAAAATTTATAATTATATTGATCTATAAAGATATTATCGATATAGTAAATAAACTAATAAATTATCAAAATCAAACTTACTAACCAACTAAACAAGGTAAGTTGTATACTAAACTATTGATAGATTTAGATATTTCTGAATCATACTTAAGAGGCGTGAGAATATGTCTAGTGTTAAAATATGTCAGGTAATAGAGTATGTAATGCAACCCTACTCTAGGCAGAGGAAGATTCTATTGTGTGTATTTGCCATAATAAAAGGAATATTCTCTGGTAAATAGTTGTTATTCTCTGATAAGTTGTTGTGATTCTCTAATAATGTTGTCTACTAGAGAAGATTCGACCGACTCTGGGGCTAAGCGGATGTAAGCTTTGTGTTATGCCTAGGAGAGATGAGGAACTGAATTTGAAGGTTCGATCGGCATTGGGGGTCAGCCGGATATATGTTGGGAGAGATGCCTTGAGTAGTGAGGAACTGAGACTAGAGGTCTAACCGTCTCTAGAGTCGGACGGATGTATGCTGGTTGTTGCGCCCTGAATAGTTAGGAACTAAATCTAGAGGTCTGACCGATTTTGGGATCGAGTGGGTATATGTTGGGCGCCTTGCCCCCGAATAGCGACGATCTAAGTCCTTAAGGTCTGGCCTGCTTTGTGTGCCTACCGGCAGTATGCTGGGGGCCTTACCCCTGAAGAAGTAGTTCGTTCAACCACATACATCCTAACTTTAACTGCCACCTCACCTTGATTTTGATTGTCACGTTATCTTGACTTCAATCCCAATTTTGCTTATAACTTGGTCGAGCGGCATGAGCGTCTAAAATATAGGCGCAAGGGTAAACTCGTTTATAATTCGGCCAAATGACACGAGATTCTGGGATAGGCGCAAGAGCAGACTCGCTTATAACTCGGTCGAGTGACACTAAAGTCTGAGACAAGCACGAGAGCAGACTTGATTATAACTCAGCCAGGTAGCACGAGAATCTGGGACATTGGTGCGAGAACATGTTCACTTATAACTCGGTCGAACGATATGAGAATTTAGAATATAAGAGCAAGGGGAAACTCACTTATAACTTGACTGAGCAGCATGAGAGTCTGGGACAGGTACGAGAGCGGAC
Organism: Zingiber zerumbet; assembly: GCA_037833815.1. NCBI lineage: Eukaryota > Viridiplantae > Streptophyta > Magnoliopsida > Zingiberales > Zingiberaceae > Zingiber > Zingiber zerumbet. The sequence continues at coordinate 24,044,872 of JBBMJZ010000122.1, forward strand.
TTACTTATAACTGGGTCTATCAGCACGAGAATCTGATGTTAGTCCTATGTGGCCGACAAGAAGGGGATGAATTGCCTGCAAGTTAGAATTAAACACTTCTTTTGCTTTCTATTTAGCAAAGACAAACACACATTAGTTAATAAAAAAATAATAACATAAAAAGTAAGAGAATACTCCGATTTTACTTGGTTTACAACCGAAAATGTTGGTAATCCAAGACAGTTAAAGCTCCAATAGAAAGTTCTCCTTTGTTGAAGGCAGAGAAACCTCTTGCAGTGTTGAGAGTACAGAAGTTCGAAACAAGAAAGATTAGAGAGTGTATTATTTCAAATGAAGAAGACCAGAGCTCTATTTATAACCCACTTGTCAATTAGTCGTTTGCTGACGTGGCATCTCCGGACACCTGAACCCTCTCCGAGCGCCCCAACAAGACAAACTTTATCTCCACGCAATGGCTTCACAACTGTAGGTCCTATACGGCCAACTAGAGGAGGGTAACTAGCCTTGCAATCAAATTTATACTTTATTTTGCTTTCAACTTTAGCAAAGACAAACAAACATTAGTTAATTAAGAATAATAACATAAAAGTAAGAGAAAACTCCAAGTTTACTTGGTTTGCAATTGGAAAGGTTGTTAAGCCATGAAAGTTAAAGCTCCAGTAGAAAGTTCTCCTTTATGAAGGCGGAGAAGCCTCTTACAGTGTTGAGAGTATAGAAATTCAAAACAAGAATGAATACAGAGTGTGTTGTACGAAATGAAGAAGACCAAGACTCTATTTATAACTCACTGGTCGAAACTGACCGTTTGCTGACGTGGTACTATCCAGGCACCCCCAACATGGAAAAACTCATCTTCTCGGAAAATGGCTATGCAACGGATAAGAGATAAAATTTTATTCGGTCCTGGGTGCTCGGACCCACTCCGGGCGCTCGGACCGCTGTTGACGTGGACCTAAAGTCGATCCACTCATCCAGGCGCCCTTTTTGCACCAAGGTGGTCTAGGCGCCCGAAGCAACTCTAGGCGCCTAGACTCCAGGTGCCTGGAATAGCTCAGGGCGTCCCGTCCGGACAAGAGTCAACTTTGAGTTGACTTTTTACCCAACCTTCTGATCCGGCACCGTTCGCTTGAATGATTTTGGCTATCCAAAATTAGGCTCACCTGAACCCATCTTCCAGCCTTTTTGAGCAATCTTCCACTCCAACTTCTCGTCCCTCGGAAATGTCGCACACTTCATTCTCGTCCGCCGATAAACTCTTTCACAGTACCTTGTCCCACGGAAGCACCGAGCCCGTCGACTCCTTCCCGTGGCATCCTTCTCACTAGTTGGGTCTTTCGCTCTACTTCTTGTGCTCCTAAGTGTAAGTACTCCATGGTAGTTTCGATGTGATCAACCAAGTCAGGTTAGGTCCTATTGTGTTTTGATATCCTTGTGTCTAAGCGTGCAAGAACATAGGAGCACAAGAAGTTAAGCAAAAGACGTAGCTAGCGAGAAGGACAGCACGGGAGAGAGCCGACGGGCTCAGTGCGTCTGAGGGACAAGGTGCTGTGGAAGAGTGCGCTGGAGGACGAGAAGGAAGTGCACAGCGGTTCCGAGGGACGAGAAGCTAGAGCAGAAGGTTGCTCGAGAAGGCCGAAAAATAGGTTCGGGTGAGCCCTATTACAGATGGCCGAAAAATCATCCAAATGAGCGGAGCAGGAGCGAGAGTCTAGACCGAAAAGTCAACTGGCAAGTTGACATGGTATGGGCGCCCGGATCACTTGGGCGCCTACGGGGCACCTCACCGTCCGGGCGCCTGGACTAGAAATATTATCAAAACTGTATCTGTCATGATCTGTTGCGACGAGGATAAAATTTTATCTTCACCCAAGCACCCAAAACCCTTCCAGGCACCCGGAATAGGGCTATAAATATAGCCCTGATTTTAATAGTGAAGTAAAACACTTGTAAATGATTCCATTTGAGTTTAGATTTGTAATTGTGAGCTTTGACTGCTATAAGAGACTTCTCTGCCTGAAGAAGACTTTAGTGGCTTTTCAATGTCTTGGATTAGCAATCCTCTGATTGTAAACCAAGTAAAATTTCTGTGTATCTTTTCTTTTAATTTGCTTACTATTTTTATGCAAGTGCTTATTGTAATCAAGCAGTAAAGTCCGAGAAAGGTTTTGTCTGTTTTATTTTGTGCAAGGCAATTCACCCTCCTCTTGCTGGCCTTAAGGGATCAACACTAAGTTCCTGCACACTTAAACACAAGGATCAAAACATAGCAAAACCTAACTTGACTTAGTTGATTACATCAAAACTACCATGGGGTACTTACAATCTCTTTTTTTTTTTATGTGAGCAACCCAAGTTAAGTTAGGGTAAAATAAAATAAATAACAGTAAAATAACTTGTACATAATTTATAATTAATAACATGCAATGCAAAATTAAAATGTACCCTCCCCTAGAATCAATCTCTAATTTTCCTCCTTAGAACACATTAAAAATAGGGAAAATCTTTGAAAATAATTTTGGAATAAATTTGAAATAATCTTTAAGGGAAAAAATGACTAACATTCAGTAAAATAATGAAGATTAAATTTCAAAATTTTAAACTTTTACAATTTATAAAGTACTTTTGGAACAATAATTTTAAATTTTTTTTAATTACTGAAAAATTCTAAAAAAATATATTGGTTAAATAGACATATCCAAAGTAGTGATAAAATTTTCACGAAAAAAATAATTTAAGTACTAATAAATTATTTTCTATAGCAAGATGTAGTTTATTTAAAAAATATACTTAAAAACAATTCATAAGCTTGAAAAATCTTGAAAGATTTTCAAAGCAAGTATTTTTTTTTTTTGTAGAAAAAATAAATTTTTAAAAATTAAATGTTCAAGGATTTCAATATTAAAAATTATTATTTTTATAAAAAAATCATAAAAAATTTCGTAATGGTCAAAAATATTTTTTTTTTGATAGATAACAAGATATTTTATCACAAAAAAAAAAAGAGAAAATTTACAAAAATAACTCTAAAAAAAATTAAATTGAAAAATCTAATTTTTGTAAAAAAAAAATTCATAAAAAATAATACAACTGTAAAAATATTTTGAAATTTTTTCTACAGATAAGATATGAAATTGTCTTTCTCAAAAAAATTAATATCTAATTAATTTCGAATAGAAATTATACAAAATAATTTATTTGAAAATGTTAGACAATTTTAAGTACAAAAATATTAAATCAATTTAAAAATAAAATATTGCGTAAAGATTTTTAATCTATTTTGGAACTCAATATAGTTTCTTTCTTACTTAATTAACTAGATATTTTTTAGGAATAAATTTTTATGATAATTTTTTTATTTGATCCTTATGATATCTAAAATATTAATTTAGTCATTGATAATTTTTAAAAGTAAAATTCGAACATGCAGAATTATTCAAATATTCTATTTGTTTTTTAAATTTTTTATGTTTATTTTGTCGAAGTCTTCTAATCGATAAGATTTTGCTAAAATTCCTTTTAACTCTTTGTTTTCCTTTAATAATCATTTAATATCTAATTAATTTTGAATATAAATTTTATGAAACAATTTATTTGAAAACGTTAGCCAATTTTAAGCAAAAAAAAAAATCAATTTTAAAATAAAACATTGCATAAAGATTTTTAATCTAAATATAATTTTGGAATCTAATATAGGTTCCTTCTTACTTGATTAACTAGATACTTTTTAAGAATAAATTTTGGTAACAATTTTCTTATTTGGCGTTTATGATATCTAAAATGTTGATTTAGTACTTGATAATTTTTAAAAGTAAATTTCGAACATACAGAATTATTCAAATGCTCTATTTGTTCTTTTAATTTTTATTTTCTATTTTTATTTTGTCGACAAAATTTTGCTAAAATTCCTTTTAACTTTTTGTTTTCCTTTAATAATCTTTTATTTATCATTTTCTAGTTGACAGAAATTTTTAGATAGTATTTTAATAAACTTGTACAAATGGTCAGGAGGTAAAGACTGTACCTGACTTACCTCATCGATCTCGTTATATGATGCTCCCTTTGTAGTCCTACTTTCATCTGACGTTGCTCCCCCTTCATCAATGTTCTCGATGCTCATTTTAGATGAGCTTGCTTCATCATCTTCTTGGTGATATGTCATCAGTGCAAGTCTGGTGTGGACTTCGATCTTCGACTGACGTCGTTTCATCCTATGCCACTTTTAGATTTTTGCACTTTATTTGGGTCGGTCTTTTATCCTTGTCCTTGTTCTACAGTTTTGGACAGTTGTCTTTGACGTGTCCTTATTCATTGTAGTGATAGCATCTCACTTTCAATTTTCTTCTTTTGGCCTACACTTGATTGAATGTATTATATCAAAAAAACTTTTTTAACTTTCTTACCATAAATGTCATTTCGTCATCGTTGAGAGATGTTTCGGAATCTAGTTTGTCTAACTTTTTCCTTTAAAGCAATGTTTTGTTTCAGCTCCTTCTCTAGATCTGCACATCCAGACTCATGAATTTCAAAGGTAGAAAATAATTCTTTTAAATTACTTACCTCTAAGTCTCTAGAGATATAATATCGACTAGAGTTGACCATTCAAGTGTTTTAGGAAATGCGTTAAGCGCATACCTTAGCAAATCTCGGTTGATTACCTTTTCTCTAAGATTCGTGAGTTCGATGATCAATTCCTTTAGCCTAGCGTGCAGTTAAGGGATAACACGATGTCAGTCGAAGATCAAAGTCCACGCCAGTTGGTTGGTTCGGAAGTAGATCTCTTCTTGCAAGCTTGGTTTCGGAGGATCGTTCGTGAAGCTCCAAGAAATTTTCCTAGAGATCTTTTGCATATTTGTAGACTCTAATTCTATTGACCTCTTGTGGTGGCAATGCTCTTAGCAGATGAAATTCTACTTTTTCGTTGGCTACAAATTCAGCTTGTTCCTTCTTCGTCCAGTTTTCCTCATTCTTTAGCTTACCATTGTTGTCGGTAGGTACAATGGTTAGCCATTTTTTAAAATTTAAAATATATCAAAATTGGTTTTGAAATATACCTTTATTTTCTTCTTCCAGTGGGCGAAGTCTCTCTCGAACTTCGGTGGGTGGATATCTGTTCCGACCATCGTTTTTTGTACTTCATTCGACGGCTAGTCCTTTAGAAGTGGTTAGGCTCTGATACCAATTATAAGTCTCTTGTGGCCGGCTAGAGGGGGTGAATAGCCCTGCAATCAAATTTATATTTTTTTTCTTTCAAATTTAGCAAAGACAAATACACATTAGTTAATTAAAAATAATAACATAAAAGTAAGAGAAGACTCCAAGTTTACTTGGTTTCCAACCGAGAATGTTGCTAATCCAAGGTAGTTAAAACTCAAGTAAAAAGTTCTCCTTTTATGAAAGCAGAGAAGCCTCTTACAATACTGAGAGTATAGAAATTCAAAACAAGAATGAATACAGAGTGTGTTGTACAAAATGAAGAAGACTAGGGTGATAGATCGGATGAGTACGATAGAGGGGGAGGGGTGAATATCATACTCCTTTTAAAATTTTTTCTTTTAACTTTAAAAACAAAGTTACGCAGTGGAAAGTAAAAAAGTAAGACTAGTTCATTTACTTCGTTCTGAGCCTAGGTCGACTCCTACTCGAAGGTCCGCGATCCTCGATCACACCGATGGACAAATCACTATAACCCTTCTTTCTAAGATCCTCGGAAAGAAGCATATCGTACAAATGAGCAAGATAGTAACCAACCTACTATCTTACTGAATCAATAATACAATGCAAGCTTACAAAATAATATACCGACAAGATGTAGAAACGGACGCTCGGTCGGTACTTCCGAAGTAGCTTGAAGAGTTGTAGTGAACTTGCAGTACATGCAGCTTGCGCAGAGAAGAGCCTTTTGATAATCAGAAAGTTGTGTTCACAG
>JBBMJZ010000122.1:24055385-24065788 GCA_037833815.1 Zingiber zerumbet
TATATAAAACACAACATTCAAAATGATGAAATCTTCTATTATATAACTAGAGAGATATACATGTTATGTTAAGACAGGTAAATGAATACAATGTTCCATGACAAATTTTTAAACATCAAGTCAATGTGAATCAATAACATTAATATTTTGTAAGTTCTCATCGCTAGACTCCCTTGATACATCTTGCTAGACATCTTTCCATCATCTATTTCCTCGTAAGTATTATTAACATCTACAAATAATTGTGATACAGATTGGATTTCCAAATCAACTAAGTGATTGACTTCTTCACTTTGATATGTATCATGATTTTGAGCAGTGATAGTGTTTGACATTTCTGTTATTAATCGAGCCTTCATTTGACAAACTGCTAATCACTCACTAGATCTTCTTCTCTTCGTTGAGTATTCAAGATAGAATACTTGACCAAATTGCACCGTAAAAATTAAAGTTTTAAACTTGTTGAATTTTTTTAGTTTTGTTAACCTCAATTAACTTCTGGATGAGACTTAACGAATTGCATAAAATCTTTAACTCCAGTAAAATATTCTGAGATGTTGAAACCATTTTCTAACCTATTGTATATTTATGTTTTATTTATATACATTGTATTCTAATGAAAATAAAAGTTCTATCATTAATAAACGTGTAAACTAAAGATGAATAAAAAATATTATGACATTTTAATTTTTAGGTATACAAGGAAAAAATACCTCATTTTTCTAGTCAGGATGCTCTATATAATGTAAATATTCTACTTAAAGAGTAAGAGTTTGGTGTTAGTTCAAAATAATCAATATATTATCAAAAAAAGCAATTGCAACATAACTAAACGTGTAAAACTAAACATGTTGTGCCAAAATAATATCCACATATTTCTATAATAGTATGATATTGTCCACTTTGGGCTTAGGCCCTCATGACTTTGCTCTTAGGTTCTCACCAAAAGACCTCATGCCAATGGAGATATTTTACATCCTTTTAACCCCATGATCTTTACCAAATCTTTCCAATGTGGGACTTTAATTGAACCCCAACAATCCTTCCTTCAAACGAAGGATCACAATTACTCTTATGGTCTGAGACGAAGGACCACAATTACTCTCATGGTCCGGACCTCCCTGTGAGTATCCGGTCACTCTTGACCTGCTCCAAGCCTCCCCGCGAATATCTGGTCACCCTGACCCCCTCTGGGCCTTCCCTGCAAGCATCCGGTCACCCTAACCTGCTCCGGGTCCTCCCCACAAGCATCCGCATTCGGTCAACATGACCTACTCCGGGCCTACCTTCAACTTTATTCAAGGCTATCCCACATGACATCTGGTTTGGATCATGGCTCTGATACCATTTGTTGGGACCGAAGGATGTCCACATATCTCCACAATGACATGATATTGTCCACTTTAGGTCTAGATCCTCATGGCTTTGCTCTTGGGCTCTACCCAAAAGGCCTCATGCCAATGGAGATATCCTACATTCTTTTAACCCTATAATCTTTATCAAATCTTTCTAATATGGGATCTTGATTGAATCCAACGTGACATGCATATAGTTTAAACCTATTTTAGAACTTAAACTACTTAATATTATTAATAACACTTAAATTTAAACTAAACATTGAGTTTGGACATTAAAAAAAAAAGCAGTATACCTAAAAATTGTATAGATCAAAAAATGTAGCAGCGTAAAATTTTTAGATCAAAAAAATGTAGCAGTGTACTTGAAGATAAAAAATTAGCTATTTTAATTATATTACATAATACTTTAAATACAAGATAAGATACAACAACCGTAAGTCAAAATTACGGCTTGAATTAGTTGAAACCGGGATTAAGTTTGCAACTAGAGCTAGTTGAGGCCGAGGTTGATCTCACGGCCAAGCTTGTAGCTGGGTAAGATCGCGCCAAGTGGAGCTCACGGCCGGCTGATCTTACACCCGGCCAAGTTTGACGTTGGTCTGACCTCGCGGCTGAGCTTGATGTCAGCCGGTTGAGTGTGTGGCCGCCTCAAGGTTGCCTAGGCGAGGCCAGCGCTCAGAGAAGAGGAGACGCAAAGATCTAGCTTACCTGCACGTTGGAGAGACTGAATGTGACAGAGAAGACTACGTGTGCCGGAGAAGCGGTTGGCCAACGATCATATAGGGAAAAAATGATTGGGAAATCTAAAATCATGAATTTTGTGTCGAAAAACAAATTTCGCCATTAATTAATAACAGAATTTATTTTTCGTCGTTAATTTTACGACGGAATATAAATATCATCATAAAATGGGGATGAAATTTAGAATTTAGGATTTCCTATCACCACAATAGAGACAGATTAGCGACACAATTTATTTTTTTCGTGGCTAATTCACTACAGAAAATAAAATTCATTGCTAATGAGTGACGTAATTTATTTTTGGTCGCTAAGTCCAGTCTGGTGGGGTTTATCAAGTAGCAATTATAGAAGAAGCAAGCAGAAAGTAAAACAAAAAAAAAAAAAGGTGAATATTGAAAAGCGTCTTATATCATAATATAAATTGGTGTGTGTTTTTTTTTAAAAATCATCAAAAGGCACAGCTTCTCATTTATGACAGAATTTTATAAAATCAGAATTTGATGAAAGGCATCTTTCTGTTTAATTTAATTTAATTTAATTTTATAGAAGGTAAGAACTCTAATAGGAGGGTGCCCATATATCAATCCTCCCCAGGAAAGCATTCCTGCAATATAAAAGATAATCAAAACCACCGGACTGTAGCCCAAATGACTATACAATTAAGTTAGACAAATTACTGAACGGTATTTGATGCTGTGGTGGAGGATGCCTATCAAATATCAGTTAAAGGTGGGACCCAGAGTTGATGCGGATATTAAAAGATAAATTTGTTATCTTAGCAACCCCTAATACCGGATAAAATGCAGTACTGTGCCGAACAGAGGCGTTACAGTTGCCAAAGTTAAGGCAGTTAACGGCCTAACCTTAAAGGCAGTTAGGCAGTCGCTACCTTAAAAGACTTCTCCACATGCAGTACTGTCCTCGGCCACTGCTAAAGTTAAGGTAGTTAACGGAACCAATGGCCCATCAAAGTTGCCAACTGCCGATCGGGTAGGGTCGCCGTTGAGGTAAATTTGATGAGGTAGGGCCCACCTAGGAAGCGAGGGTGTGTAGGATCGCATAGACCGCCTTCATCTCGCTACGGCACGTCCTCGAGGTCGAGAGCTTTGCGGTGACCGTTGATGGCGAGCAACGGTCCGATCCAATTCAAAGTGAGCGTGCTAAGGAGTGAGGAAGCCAGCACTAGTGAACAGGGAGGTTTTTCCTTTACTGTACCACTCTCCACAACAATGGTTCTTCGGAATCCAAAATGTATCACCCGCTCCGGCTGAAGCCGGCGGCGGCGCTCACGATAAGGACAGAGAAAGCGGCGCCGACGTCGAATACCCCAGCAGAGGACGACAAAGCCGTGCGTTGTTTAAGTAGAAGAGATCCACGGCGAGAAAGGAACAGGATATGAAAATGCAGAAACCCCACCGGATTCTGAGAAACGCGGGTATGCGAGGAGAGGCAGAAGGCGAGGTACGCAGCGGTGGCGAGCCAAGCTGCCGCCGAATAGATGCGTCACAGAGATCGGCCACCCCACCTGGTCCCATAACCGTCCGTTCATGTGCCAGAGGAATTTGAGAAAGGATAGAGAGGAATAGCAGTGGCCGAGGACAGCACTGCATGTGGAGAAGGCTAATTTCTGACAGAAAGATCAGCGATACTCTGCTTTGCGTTTGCTGCTCTTGCGGGATTGCAGTCAAGGAGGCTCGATGCCAGAAGCGGACGACGAAGAGGAGATGAAAGGCGGCGGATAAGCCATGGAGAACAACGGGGAGCTAGCAGGAGGCGGGACGCGAGAACGAAGGTTGAAATGGACAGGGATAGCAGTTCCTCTTCTCCTCGAGAGTTGAGGTGCTAAATGATGCGAGATAGGCGGCGCCTTGCGGCGCAAGGTTGCGAGGAGCGCGGCGCGCTCTACTTCCTCGCACCATGCGCACAAAGACGACTACTACGGTGGACCGTGACGCAGATGGCATGAATGCATCAGCTCAGTGACAGGGTCTCACACGCCAGAGAAAAAAAAAACAGGATAGAAGGTCACAGAGTAGTATAGGGGCAAAGTAGTATAGGGGACAAGAATTTGAGATTGCGTAATAGATTTGTTTCCTTTAATAGATATCCACTTTTTAGGGTACAATACATTTTAAGCAAGTTGGGGTTTTTTTGAGGTTTTAGGCTAAACGTGGAAACACACACTTGGCGGTATGAATCCGACCAGTCCGAAGCATTACAACCCAATCCGACCCGACCCAAATAATACCTGTTTTCGCTTCACGGATTGCTCCATTGGAGGAACCTAGGATAAGGGTTTTTGCATCTCCAGTGTCCTTCACCGATGAAGGAAGTCACCGAGGGTGTTAACAATCTCCACATCTCGTCTGCTGATTCCCACAAGAAGAACCGGATCTAGGTGTCCAATACCAAGAAGCTCCTCTTCTTCTACGTTAATCTCGCCAAGGTTCTACTCGTCCCTCCTAGATTTTTGTAGTCGTTTAGATTTTTGTGGGTTTCAGTTGAAAAGCCCTTGTTGTGTGCTCTTGTTTATGTTTCTGCTGGATGCTCTAGTTATTTTTTCCCCCCTTTAAAGACGACACTCTGTTTCTGAGAATCCTTCTCTTTGACACTCAACAATCGCAGAGACACATGCAGCAACATAATGAAGTCGAGCTGTCAGCTCTTCGAATGGGTGCTCTTTCTATTTTAGCCATTGTTTTTTTTATTGTGTTATTGTTCCGTGTTATGTTTCTGTTCTTTGTCTGTCAGAGTCTCGCAGTAACATTCACTTATTGGGTTCGTTCAATTGATCATGTGGATATGTTTAAATGCATGGAATCGGAGCAGAGCATTTTACTATTAAAGCTCCATTTGTTTTATGGAACATGCCCAATTGTTGGTGCAATGGAAAATCATGGTTTAAAATTTTCTTTTGGTCAATGGGAAATATAGGCATTTTTAAAGGAAAACGATTTCCTTTGGAAAAGGCATTTTCTTCATCATTTGCTAGCCATTCATTCTATCAATAAACCCTTTCTCTTTGCCTTTTGTCCTTTGCCCATGTTTGGGCAGGTTTATCAATTTGAGTGGTTGTGCAGGTTGGCATGATAGACTAGTTGGTCGAGCTGGACGTGCCGGACAGGTTGCATTGAGCAGGTTCACTAGTCTTGTCCAAGTGGGCCGATCTGGTCGGAACAGGTGTGCCAGTTGGTTCCATCAATCCGGATGCTCGATGAGCTGGTTGGATTACTCTGATGGGGTCCGGGCTAGTAGATTTTAGTATCACATTTAAACAGCAGAAAATAATCTATTGTTGTTTAAAAGATTATTCCAAAAAAAAAATATTTTCCACAAATCATCTTTCAGCAAACAAATGTAGCTTAAGTACTCAATTGCAAGAGAAGTTGTACTAGATGCACAATGTACGTCTTGCTAGTAATTGCAGAGTGCAGTTTATGTTCATGGGACTGTGAAACTTGGAAGAGTATTTAAGGTGAGAATAAGATTTGAAATGAAAATTAGAAGATCAATTATGCCTTTCACTTGGATAAGAAAATCAATCATATGTGGCTTATGATGAAGTTTTGGCAGTTTAATCATGCTTGGTTATCAAAAGCAAAGGAATATCTAGTAATATAAGTGATATGTTACTGTTATTAACAACAGTTCTGTAATTCAAGTTATATAGTAAGTTACATTGGATTAATGGGTAATGTAAAAGAGGGCAGCCCGGTGCACGAAACTTCTGCCCATGCGGGATTCTGGGGAAGGGTCGGACCATATTGGATTTATTGTACATAGCCTTACCTTACATTTTGCAAGAGATTGTTTCCGTGACTCAAACTGTGACCTCAAGGTTATATGACTACAACTTTACTGATGCGCCAACAGGTAATGTAAGTTAATAGAATATTAACTTTAGCTATATTAGATTAATTTTAGTATTTAGTTTCTTAAAATTTGTTACATACCCATATCCTCGTCCTAAATTTAGACCTTTTTTCAACAAGTTACCTTGTCTCCACTTTGAAAAAGATGACGTATATGACACCTTTACACTATGTGATCATCAAAGCAAACTAAATAGTTGGTTTAGCTGGGACTTGATGGCTCACAAGGTTAGTTGCAATATTAAATGATGGAGCTTAAATTGTTTGTATTTGAATTTTCAGACTATTTCATTAGAGTTCAAAAGTCAGGCAAGATTTAGCAGTTACACATGATAAACATGGTGCTATATATTGTGAGTTAGAAATGTGATACACTTGTTCCTGTGCATCTTTATTTCAAGCTTTCATATAATCCTTTACAAGTATGGACACTCATCCCTCTTCATTCTATTTTGTTTACAATAAGAGGAAGATATATTAGTACATTACACAAGTTATATTCTTCTTCTCTTTTTTTTTTAATTCTTTAATTGGCCAAAAATGTTTTTTTTTCTTGATCAGTTTCTATTTTGTTCTTGAATCAACTCGATTATCATGGTCTCTATTATGATATTTATATTTCTATACCCATTCTTGTTGGGATATGACTTGCGTACGAAGCCTTTTGGTATCTTGTGAGCTTGTCTGATATGACAGAATCTCCACGTTTATGCTGTGTTTACTTTGAGGACAGGTAGTGGGTTGGAAATCAAGTAATTTAAGTGAAGGGAAAAGAAATGTAAAGAAGTGTGTTATCTTTTTTTTCCACACTGATTCCATTTATCATGTTTACTTGAATAGAGTCAACAGAAAGGAAATTATATCATTGCTTGTGCTTATTAGATGTTTGAACTGCATTTTCCCCTCCATTTTTGCTTGATTAGGGGAAATAAAGTCAGGTAATTGGATGAAGTTAAATTCCTTCTCTATATGTTCTTCCAACTAAACAAGAGGAATTGATAACTTTATTAATTTTCTCTTTTTTTTCTTCCTTTATTTTTGTCCAAATAAACATACTGTTAATTAGTCGTATGTAGATTGTATACCTACAGTAGTGGTCTGAGTATTAATTAATATCAAACTTGCATGCAATTTGGAATTTTCTTTCCTTTATGCTTAAAATATTGCAATGCGTGAATGCTTCTAAATGTGTCAAAGCACCTAACATATTATATCATTCTGTTGTTTGACATATTAGCTTGTCCGTGCATATCATTTACGTTCTCTACCAGACGACCTCATTGAATTAGTCGTCTTGTTTTCTAGCTGTTCTAAAATTCCATATTCAGATGCTGAATTGATCTAAGGTTGATAAATCAGAGTGTCGTGTATGTGCAGTTTTTGCCCCCTCTTCACTTTCAAGGATAATAGTCTTTGTATTGCCTTAATTCTCTTTATTTTGTTCTAAAACCTTAATTGTCCCTATCATTGTTTTTCTTTCCATCTGAAAACATCCTGGTAAATTCATGCTTGCTAGATACTCCACCTTCACTTCATAGTTTTAGCATGCCCCTCCAATCTGTTAGTGTTTTGTTCCTGTGTTAGTGTTTATTTAAACAAATGTACTTTCAGATGTAGGAGCAGGAATATGATTTCTTTGTGAATTGATGCTCCACCAAAACTACAATTTACTCCTAAAATTTACATTCTGTAGTAATGCATGTGGAGCTTCTTTTGATGATTTCTTAAATCTATTTATTTCAGCAATTTCAGCCGTCGTCACCATCACGGAGATACTGAAAAACAATGGGCTTGCAATCGAGAGAAGTAAAATCCTCTAATTTTAGTTTTTAGCTGTTGTATTGTAGGACAGTAGTTGATTTTTTAATCAACTTGGCGCGGAGATCACGACATCTACGGTCGATATCACTGATGAATCTAGGGGTCAACCAACCCAAAAGGCCAAGGTACTAATTGATTATAACTCAGGATTCGTTTGGGAGGCATTTGATCACCCATGAATGTGCTCGCTAGGAAAGTGAATATGAGGAACAGCAGTCGCCCACATTCATTTGGTTCATCCAAAGTGATCTAATTGGTGCTGTTTTAAACATAATCAAAGCACGGCTTCATGTTTGACTTTTCGATTGAGATTCCACACGCCACTTGCATCTTTTGACTTGAATGCCACATAACTTTAGGAAATCACAATTGGAGAATATTAGAGCATGTAACATGAAGTATTAGAGCAACCTAGCCATTGCTTTAATTTTTTATTTTTAAAAAAAAAAATTAAACTATTGTGGCTGCATAAGTATATCGTGGAGGCTGGTTCTGAGTCTAGGACCTTCCCAAGTGGTACCAACTTGGGAAGGTGACACCTATTAACAACTTTCAAAGAGTCTACCAATTCTGAAAATTGGCACCTACCTTGTCGCTTTTGCTCGAAACAGAATTACTTTTACATCCAATGGTGTAGGGATTCCTAGCGGCCAAGATAAATTAATCGATTCATTACAGTCAAACTAATGGTGGTGGTTTAATTGTATCATGTGATTATGCATTTTACTCTCTCGTAGTCGTCTAAGTACTTTGTAATGATCTTTATGTAATGGGGAAGACGAAGAACTTCGATGAACTGATGGCTGCTGCAGCTGAGGAGAGGGAGCTGATAGATGGCGAGTAGCAAAGCTGAATTTCGTTTCCTTTGTTTTGCACATTCCTTTCACAAATACTAACTGAACATTAAAAATGTGGTTAAATTAATCCGCGGCAGCTGAGATATTGGTGCGAGTGTAAGTGTTGTAGCTGATCATGGGTTAGGCATGTACACATTTGGCCCATTTTTCGTTGTCAACCATTGTGCACTATCTTTTTGGATAAACGTGCCACCTCACATCGAGCTTGGCCCCCTTCCTGCTGCGTTGTTTACTACAAGTCACTGTCTTCTTTTATGCTAATCACTGGGGAGAGAATATTTTGCAGGGCGATCAGTTGGAGCCAACCAGATGGCCATAACTGCAGGCAAGAGGATGCAATTATAAGGGGAAAAAGTGGATCAGATTAAGATACGACGACGACAGGACTGTGTGTTATGGGTGATTCGGATCAAGTGTGTTGGTGAACTAGCAAGACGGGCAGGTACGCATGGGGGCGGGTGAAATGACCGAATGATACGTTCACAGAGCAGAGTGTAGGGCTGAGGGGGGAGTGGGGAAGGAGCAGAAACAGGAGAGGATAAGCGAGCAGAAACAGGTAGTTGATAATGCTGCTGCGACAGACAATTGTGCGGAAAAGATCTTTAAAGTTGATCATTATTCTGCTAAGATTCTTGATTTATTAGTATTTTATTGGATTCTTTTTTCTTCGTCTCAAAATATGCTTATTCCTCCTAGTAATTTTATTAATCGAGTGGGAATAGACAGATATAAGATAAGACTGTATTTTGTAAGTAAGTTTTTTTATATTATTTAAATCATGTATTTAATTTTTATAATATTTAAATCATATATCATCTAGTTTCGTCTGAAATTGAAATTGGTTGGTGGAGTTGGAAAATTCTGAATGATTTTAAATTAAAATTAATGTTCTCTTGAAAATCTTTAAATTGTAGTTATGTTCTTGGATCTAAATTTGAGAGCATAAATTGAGAATAGTGAATTTTTAAATTTACAAATGCTTAATAAAATTTATCACAAATTTATTATAAGGTCTAGGACAATGGTAATCATTAACCAATCTTACCAAACTCCCTTGATTTAAATATATTAAACTTTTAAATTTTTGAATGGTATGTTCATCAACTAGTTTCATAAAACTAACATACTTCTTAAAATCTCCTAAATGTATTCATGCTTTCATATCTAAATTTTATAGGACTAACAACACTAATGGATTCTTATGAGTCCTCTTGTATGAAAATTTTTACTTTAAAATTTTTGGATGGTATAAGTCAATAGCCAATTTCATTAGAAATTGGCTAGTGGACCTAAAGAACTCTAAATTATTTCAAATTAAAATTCATATATTATTTAAAACCTCCTTGATATATTTATACTTTCATATTAGAATTCAATAGCGTAATTGAGAACCATGAATTTTTAAATTAGTAGGGTAAAAATTTAGAAATGTGTTCTCAATTTAATTCACTACTCTCACTTTACACTATCTAATTTAAATTCGAGAGCATAAATATATTAAGGAGATTTTAGGAGCACATTGATTTTGATTTGAAATTCTCTAAATACACAAGTTAGTTTCGAATGAAACTGGTTGATAAACCCATAGAGAAAGAGAAGAGATATTTCAGGAATATAGTATATGACTTGGATATTATGAAAGTTTAATATGTGATTTAGATAATTCCAAAATTTACATAAGCGGTTCAATAAAATGCCAAAGATAAAATGATTATTCAAAACATTTGAGACGATTAACTTTAAATGAAACCATC
>JBBMJZ010000122.1:24119776-24145229 GCA_037833815.1 Zingiber zerumbet
TACACTTAATTTAAATTAATAATAAATAATAATTATATTTAAATATACTATAAATAAAGAAAAATAAAATAATAATTATAAATTAATTATATTTGATTTTATAATAATATAATTAAATTAAAAAAATAAAAATCTCTCCATCACTAAATATGGTGATGTGAATAGTACATCACCATATTTGGTGTTGCACTATTCACATCACCAAATTTGGTAATTTGGTGATGGGTTTGGTGTATGGATTGGAAGGGTTTGGTGTGAAAATGACACTAAATTTGATGTTTTGATGATGAAATGGAGATGGTCTTAGAGATGCCACGTTTTATACCACTCAAATGATATTAATCATATTATAAGCCAATATAGAGGACACTCATAAATTGACCGTTAACCGTGTGATATAAAGAATAAATAAAATAAATTGATAATGAGACTTATAAATAATTAATATTAATATTAAAATAAATATGAGAGTGTTAATAAAAAAGATGTGTTAATATAATTAATACATGATATATTATTCGAAGAGATAGCATATTAAATGCCCTCGAGACATTTCACTCACATAGCAGATTAGATCTTCCGACAAACCTCTCCATCACAGACACATCCTTCCTTGTCCATTTCTGCCTCCTTCAATGCACATTGTGGATGCAAGCTGTAAAAGCACTCGGTACAATAATAGAGCCAGGCAATTCCCATCTTCTCGCAAGCATGGCAGTAATCTGCCGAGGAGCAACGAGCGAGGGCAAGCTCATGCTCATGGAGGTCAGGCTTTATCTTCTCAGGCCACCCCTTTGCCATTTCCTCGGTCCGACGCTCTGCTTCTCTGATCTTCTCCTCGGTGAATGGATAGGCATCGGTTCCGAGGATGGTGAGCAGCCACTTGGCATCCCTGGCGAGGGTACGCCCACTGGGATGGAGAGCGACGAGGGAAGGCAGCATACAGATTCTGAAAGTGCGAGCCAAGGATTTCTTCCTCTCGTCGCCAAAAGGCAGTGCCAGCCATGGCATGGACGAGAAGAATTCCTCAAAGGAGGCTCGATCAGGGTCAGACGAGACAAAGATAATTTCAAAAGCACTGTCCACATTCCTGATCTGATGGTAATGTTCAACGAGTTTGGGCAGGAAAGCACGGCATGGAGGGCACTGAAGTGAGGAAAAGTATACGAGGATCGTCTTTCCGACGAGCTCTCTTACTGGAACCTATAACAAATGTAAAAGGGAAAAGAAAAGATTATCGCGAGAAAGGAATGCATGAAAGCTTTTTGCATGGTTTGAGTATTGAATACCTTAGAGCCTTGTGCTCCAATGACATAGTCCAAGTCTCCAGACACAAAGAGTGATTCCAGCGTCTGTGCCTCACGTTTGGCCTTTGCTTTCTCCAACAGCTTATCGAGCTTCTCCTGGGAAAATAGGAATGCTTCCCATGCCTCATCTGCGAGCTCCTCGATGAGTTCAGTGAAATTAACATCCACAGTCTTTCCATCAGATCCGATCAGAACCAGAGTAGGGAAGCTATCGACCCCAAAATGTTTGAGGAGACCACTGACGCTTTGGTCGTTGAAAGGAACTGCGAGCCAAGACGTGGATTCTATGGCTTCATTGTAAGACACCTTCTCGTCGACCGGGAGCACTTGCACAACCTCGAAGCTTTGTCCGACTTCCTTGAGCTTCCTATCAATTTGGGCGAGCACCGGAGTGAACTCAGCGCAGGTCCTGAAGTAGGGGTATGAGAAGTACAAAGCCACCGTCTTCCCTTGAAGATCTGAGATGGGAACCTGCTTCAATGAACCAAACAGTTAGTTTGCATCACAAAGAAATGCTCGAAACAAATATAAATAATCCCAACAAACTTAAATAGAAGAGCTTTCTCCTTAAGATTTCGAATGTGTATGTTTCATATATATGGGAGAACTATTGGATTAGGAGTTACTATGTACTCCAGAGTAGGGAAGAAAGGAACCACCTTTTCGCCATTGCTGTCGACGAGGAAGTCCCTCTCGTCGGTAGAGAGAAGAGATACGATGTCTCCCACCTCTTTGGCCGCCATTTCTTCTCTCTGCTCTGTTTCCAACTCTTCTTATTCAGAGAAAAACAACACTTGTCTATATATATATAAATGATTATTAAAAATAATACCCATTGATAATTTTATAAAGGAAAAGCATTTTCTAATTTATATTCTATTAATTATTGCAATGAAATTGTTAAATATGCATGATTATAATATAGTAAGTGGATCACCGACCGATTAAAGGGTTCCCAAAAAAACATTTTTTTTATATAGCAAAATAATTATTTTTTTCCATAATAATTTTCTTCTCTATCTAAATCTTGATCCAAATCCACTTTTATAAGGAAAGTTTCTATATACCAGTGAATTGAATCTCTTTCCAATATGATATTACCTATTAAGTTTATTATTCCATATATATATAATGAATATCCACCACGCCTCTCACAAGGGAAATAATTAGGGCGCCCTGCCTTATTAGAGTCACCAATATATTTAAATAATTATTTTAAAAAATAATAATTTAAAAAAGGAAAAGCACTTTCCAATTTTTATTCTATTAATTATTTACTATATACCGTGGGAAAAAATAATGGCAATGAAATTATTAAATATCTATATTATAATACAATAAGTGGATCGCCAACCCATCAAAGTGTTGCAAAAAAAAACATTTTTTTATATAGCAAAATATATTTTTTTCATCAGATTTTCATGGATTATAATATTTAAGATTAAAAATTTTAGATTTTCATAGGTATTTTATATGTATTTAGGATTTGATTTTAAGATTTAGAAATTGAGTTATAATGAATTTAAGTTAATAAGATTTTTTCTATAGGGTTCAGACTTCCCTCTTGATTGTAGTATTCAAGATAAAAATTTTTATATGCCCACATGATATAGGGTTCTGTGAGAAGATGTTGATTTTAAAAAAAAATGAATCAAAACATCTAGATCACTATAGCATGCACATGCATGCGGCGTTTCGTTCTCAACAATGCATGTCACATATATAAAAAATTTATCCTACACATCCATGATACATACTCACCGTGGGCGCCTCTCACAAGGGAAATAATTGTGGTGCCCAAAAGTGATCTGAGCAACCTACCTTATTAGGGTATATATATATATATAGTATTGATATATATATATATATATATATAGTATTGATATCCTGCACCTAGAGTGCACGCCTAAGAAGGAAAGACCATGTGGTCCGGGCCCCATAAGGCCCTCGTGGGTGGTGCCCTCTCAAGCATGCACACGGGATTTTTTTTTGCACCCCCTATGCGAGGTTGAAGCACTTGAAATATGCATAGGCGCCTCAATTGTAAAATCAGATTTTTTTTTTTATTTTTATTGAGGCCCTTGGAATTAATCCAAGCGCCTCAGTACATCTACAAATTATTTTTTATTTTATTTTTTTAGCTATGGGTTAAACCAATTAGACTTTACTTTTAGAATTTAAGGGTTGAATTATAGTGTTCAAGCTAAAAAAAAATAAAACGAAAAAAAATTAGATGCTCATTGGGTATTAGGGCGTGTAATTTTTTTTTATATTTTAGATTTAGAATTTAGGGTCTAGGATTTAGTGTTTATGATATAGTATTTAAAATGTGTATTTTTTTTAAAAAAGTTTTTTAGGGTTTAGAATTTAAAATTTGGGGTATAATATTTAGGAAAGTAGGATTTAGGGAATTTAGAATTAAAAAAAAGGGTTACGCTAAACTAAAGCTCGAGGCACTTGGATGCGTTCCAAGCACCTCGAGCACCTATCATGCAGAGGCGTGACTAACAATCGTCTAGCGTATCAGTCCTATATATAGACAAAATAATTGGGAAATGAGGCCAAGTTTTTATTTAACAAAATAATATTATACTAGCCCTATTAACTTATTTACACTACAGGATAATACTATTGGAAAATAAACTACTAAACATAGAAAAACATAAGCAAAGAAACATCCAATAACTGATTGAAAAATAGCCTTGGAAAATCTCAGTAAAGACGTAAGTTATCTCTTGGAAAAACTATATCAAAACAATTGCCAAGTACTTATAAGTTTCTAACTTATAATTCAGAACAGTTAAATGAATCTCATAAGAACTCCGACTGAATCATTTACAAATCTTGCACAAACAGTGAGAGGACGACAAACAGAATCAAATACTATTCTTGGATAGATAACATCATAAAATTTAGGGTTTAAAAAAAGGTTACGCTAAACTAAAGCTTGAGGCACCTGGATGAGTTCCAAGCACCTCAAGCACCTATTGTGCATAGGCGCGACGAACAATTGCCTAGCATATCAGTCCTACATATAGACACAATAATTGGGAAATGAGACCAAGTTTTGATCTAACAAAATAATATCATAGTATCCCTATTAACTTATTTACACTACAAGACAATACTAATGGAAAACAGACTACTAAACATAGAAAAACATCTCTAAAGAAACATTCAAACAACTAATTGAAAAATAGCGTTGGAGAATCTCAGTAAAGACATAAGTAAGTTATCTCTTGGAAAAATTATATCAAAACAATTGCCAAGTACTTATAAGTTTCTAACTTATAATTCAGAATAGTTAAATGAATCTCACAAGAACTCTGACTGAATTG
Organism: Zingiber zerumbet; assembly: GCA_037833815.1. Taxonomy (NCBI): domain Eukaryota; kingdom Viridiplantae; phylum Streptophyta; class Magnoliopsida; order Zingiberales; family Zingiberaceae; genus Zingiber; species Zingiber zerumbet. The sequence goes on from JBBMJZ010000122.1 coordinate 24,124,422, forward strand.
GTTACAAGTCTTTCACAAATAGTGAGAGGATAATAAATAGAATCAAATACTACTTCTTCACTAGATAATATCATAACCAACGAAATACTATCTCTAATAATAGATTTGAGGAACTAATAGACATTGATTAAGATTTGAATATCTTTTTCAATGAACAGTTAAATACACTTAATCCTAAGTAACTCTATCGCTAGGGAATACTCAACTTCTCCAATTTAGTCTTTAGACTTCATATAGCATAACCTCTTCACCTTCCGGATGGAGGAGAATAACAACTTAATTAGTCCTCTATGAATCTCGTCTCTCTGATATAAAAAAAATTCAATATAGGACTAATCTAAATTGATATGAATAATAATTTAGAAATCACTTATGTCATAATTTTAATATGACTATAAGAGACTTTGTAAAACACATCAAGATACATGCCCAAACTAAAGGCTATGGCCTGTTCAAGTTAACCATATTCAATTAAATATCATATTTTTGGGAAAAAAAATAATGAACCACATTTATAATCATTTTAAAATCACAGTTACTAATATGAACGAAACTCTTACCACTAAAGGTATATATTTTTTAAAAATAGAGATTTTTGTTGGTGCAAATTGCATTAATAATCAGGTTTTGATGTATAATAAATAAGTTAAAATTAGATGTATTGTTTGTCTAACCTTTTACCAAGTGTGTAGGACTTGATGAGTCTAGAGGACCAAAACACTAGGTTGAAGTCCAACTAGGTTAATAGCTGGCACGAATACTAGATTGGTTGAGATCTGGTAGAAGGAAGTCCAGTTGGGTTGACAATTGGCTAATGTCTAAATTGGTTGAAATATGATAGGAAGTTCTAGTGGGTCAAGGGACCTGATATCATGGAAGTCTGCAATCGGTAAGTGGAGGTAAGTAACTGGAGGAGAGATCCAGTAAGGACGCATTATCTGTTGAGGGAATAATAGGCGTATGTCCCACTTAGAGTTTCAGCAAAACTCAAAGTTAAGACCGAACAGTTCAGAGGTTGTCAAAATTTATTCTTTATATATATTGTTCCTTGGACTAACTCTTTTTTTGCAGGAAAGATAAAGTTGAAAAAGGATGGTCCGGGATCCTGAAAGGGATCCTGGCACCCAGACTCAGGGTGCCCAGAGTTGATCCAGGCGCCTAGGCTAGGTTCGATGAGGCTTGGGTGGGTACCTGGCTAGGCACTCGGTCAGTCCAGGTGCTCGGAGTTACTCCAGGCGCCCAGACCAGCAAAGTTCATCCAGAAGCTGAGTTGGAGCGTGACGACTGACTGACCCACTTCAATGGTCCAAGCGCTCAGAGGGCGTCCCGGTTCCCGGATGTGGATAAATTTCGAGGATGAAGTTTCGATGAGAGCTTGCCATGTCAGCATAGTCCAAGTGCCCGAGAGGGGTCCCAATTAAGCACCCGAATGGGGCTATAAAAGGAGAGTTTGACTAGAAGCTTTTATACAACAAGTACTCCGACTTTCATTCTTGCGTGCTACTCTGAAAAGACTCCTTCAACGCTGTAACACTCCTCTTTTAACTGACGATCAAGTTTTGCTGATTCTCTTTGTTGTCGGTAATTTTTATTTATAGTTCTTATACATCACTTATACTTTAATTTTGTAATATTCAAATTATTAGTGGATTACCCAACGAAAGCACTCAACGAGTGCGGGTCTTGGAGTAGGAGTCGTCGAAGACTCCGAACCAAGTAAAAAATTACTTGTGTTAGCGTGTGCCATTTTGTTTTCTTCTTGCTTCTTTTTTCTTAGTTTTATTTTCTGCTACGAACTCAGTATGTCAAAAAGAAAAGAATGATTTCAAAATCACATGGCATGCTCACGATCCAACAATTTTAACTCAAAAACTTTACCCGAATTAGAATGGACTATTTGTGATGCAGTCACAACCCAAGTTGATGCCCAATATGAGCCTTCAAATTTTAAACAGTTATAACTTTTGACTTGGGACTACGAATCAGGTTTTATCTGTCGCCACACGTGCAGAGTTTGAAATCCTACGTTTGTTGCTAGTGAAATCGTAACTGTCAAATTTCAGCTCCAAATTCCACCGTTTAAACTCTTTTTAGAGCCTTTTTGTTATTTTTGGTAATTTTTATTTTTTGAGTATTTAGGATAATTTTCATATTCCTAGTATTTATTAGAGTGGATTTGTCTTAATCCATCTCTTGATTTAAGTTAAAATTGTTCAGTTAATTACTTTTCTTTTCAGATAAAAATCTATTTCCTTTCTTTAAAAGATTGGAATTAAGATTTGTTAATTGTAATTTCTTTTCTCTTCAAGTCAAAGATCTATTTTCTTTCTCTATAAGATTAGAGTTAAGATATGTTAATTACAATTTTTTTTCTTATTTAGGTCTTAGATTGTATTCTATATAAAAGTCATGTTTAGATGTTGAGGGATCAACCTCTAATTTTGATAAAAAAAAATCTTTTTGAAGGCTTCTCTTCTTGTCTTCTCCTTAATTCCCCTCTTCTCATCAACCCGCAGGATAATCACTATTTTGCCCGGTGTCAATTGGTATCAAAGCACATGAAGGTCCTCGTCAGATCCAATGATGGGTCATTGTGGTCATAGTCAAGATCCCAACAACAGGTAGACTTTGGTGGAGGAAGTTGAGTACCATGGTTGTAACATCTAGGACATAATCACGATTGAGGATTTACACAGCCAAGTTATAGATTTAACCCAACTTATGGAGGTGTAGGATCTTGAAGATCATGAGATTTTGGATCGTGGATCCATATCACTAGCGGGACTCATATCAAGAACACCGTGGGCGAGAGGAGCCTACTGGAGACTTCATATTTCAAGATATGCCCGAATTTTTTGGTTCATTGAGAGCAAAGGATTTCATTGACTGGATCAATGAAATAGAGCAGATCTTCGACTACAAGCGAGTTTCAAGCTAGCTGAAGATAAAATTAATTGCCATCAAATTCGGGGGGCGAGCATTAGATGGTGGGAGAAGATGCGACATTCTCGAGACAAACAAGGTAAATCCCAAATAACTAACTAGGAAGATATGAAGAAAAATATAAAGGAACACTTACTTCCCTTTGCCTACACTCAAACTCTATTCCAGCGACTTCACACATTAAGACAAGGCACGAGATCAGTTAACAAATATATAGAAGATTTTTTTCAGCTGATGACCCGAAATAACCTATCCGAGATGGAAGAGCAGAAGGTAGCACGTTACTTGGGGGTCTGCGCTTGACCTTATAGGATGCCCACAGTCTTCGTTTGCACTCGATGGTGTCAGAGGCCTTTTAGTGTGCCTTGGCGATTAAAAAGCAATAAAATCGAAAATCAGTGGGGAGAAGTGGCCAGAATAGTCGATCAATTTACCCTCAAAATTCTCGTCCGTCATAACAAAAGCCACCGTAGCAGCCATCACAATGGCCACCATAACGGTCACCGTAGGTTTACTCTAAGGCTCCTATCAGATGTTATCAATGTGGTGAACAGAGTCATATGCCGGAAACCTTCTTCTATTGATCCGAAGGGCAAAAACTTGTTGATCGAGGAAGATGTGATAGCAGATATAACAACAACTGGTGATTCAATGTATAAATCATCTAATGAAGTGATTTATGGTGATGACCATGAGATTTTCGTCGTTTGTAAGAGTTAACTGACTCCCAAGGGCGATTCAGGGGGCGATTGGTTGAGAACCAATATTTTTCATATAACCTGCACCATTGCAGATAAAGTAGGTAAGATGAGATAACGCCAGTTGTGAGAATGTAATATCCACGAAGGCTATTCAGAAATTACAACTGAAGATAGTCTGTAATCTTAAACCCTATAAGTTATCCTCGTTGAATAAAGAAAGTGAGGTAACAGTAGATCGGTGATGAGTCGTTTCTTTTTAATTGGCAAATGTTTTGATAGTGTTTGGTGTGATATGGTGGTCATAGATGCATATCATATATTGTTGGGATGACCTTGGTAGTATGATCATAGTGTTGTTCATAATGGATAGAAGAATACCTATACCCTTAACGTTGAGGGAAAAAAATTATGTTGGCACCGTAGCGAGAAGGAACTACTCCAATTCTGGTAACTAAAAATACTAATCTACTTTTTATATCTAGATTTTTAGATAAGGTAGAGCATAGAGTTGTAAATTCTTTGTTACCATGCCAGAGCATTGCTCCTACAATGGATGTTGAGTTATCATCGAAGTACAGCAACTGCTAGCAGATTTTGATGAGCTGATACCAGAGGATCTTCCTTCTAGGCTACTGCCTATACGAGATATCCATCAGATTGACCTTGTTCTAGGGTTGATTTTGCCTAATCGGCCAACTTATCGCCTTAGCCCTTAGGAAGCCAAAGACTTGCATCATCAGGTGGTGGAGTTGCCAAAAAAGGGACACATCTAAGAGAGCATGAGTCCCTGTGTAGTTCCTACCCTACTAGTGCTGAAGAAGGATGACTTATGATGTATGTGTGTTGATAGCGGAGTTATCAACAATATTACAGTGAAGTACACATTTTTAATTCCTTGCTTGGATGACATGTTGGATTAGCTATCTGGTTCTAAGGTCTTCTAAAAAATTAGCCTTCAAAGCGAATATCGCCATTTCAGAATAAGGCATGGTGATGAATGGAAAACGATATTCAAGGGGCAACATGAGCTATATGAGTGGATGGCCATGCCTTTTCAATTGTTCAATGCACCCAGCACATTCATGAGATTTATGCATCAAATCTTGTGGTCCTTTATGGGAAAGTTGACGGTGGTATAATTTGACGACATCCTAGTTTACAGTCTGACATGAGCATCACACTTCAATCATCGTCGTGTTGTCTTCGAAAAGCTAAAAATGGAGTGCTTATTCGTAAACAAGAAGAAGTGCTCTCTCTTTACTACATTAGTAACTTTATTCAGCTTTATTCTGTCTAGTGATGGTGTATATGTAGATCAAACAAAGATAGATGCAGTCATGAAGTAGCCTCAACCGAGGAACTTGCATGATGTTAGAAGCTTCTATGACTTAGCTTCTTTCTATCGCCAATTCAATAGAAATTTTAGCACTCTAATTGCTCATATCACCAAGTGTCTCAAGGAAGGGATTTCAAGTGGTCTGAGTAAGCAAAGGTTAGCTTTCAATTGGTCAAACAAAAGATGATTGAAATACCAGTTCTAACTCTTCCTAATTTTGACAGGTTATTCGAGGTCAACTGTGATGCATCCAGAATAGGTATCGGGGGTGTTCTAAGTCAATTTGGACGACTAGTTACTTTCTTTAGCGAGAAGTCCTCTGTTTTTAAGAAAAATTATTCTACCTACGACTTGGAGTTTTATGTCATTATGCAGTCCTTGAAGTATTGATGGCGCTACCTAATATAGAGGAAATTCATCATATTTACTGATCATGAAACATTAAAGTACATCAATGGTCAACACAAGTTGAGCAAGCGACATACCAAATGGATGACTTACTTACAAAAGTTCACCTTTATGCTAAGGCACCAATCTGGGAGTCTGAATTATGCTGTAGATGCCTTGATTGGCGTTCTTCAGTACTCATCACCATGAAGACCAGCATTACAGGCTTTGAGGTTTTTCTAGATATGTATGCAGCTGACCCATCATTTGGAAGGAAATTCTAGGAGATATATGATGGTCACCAATAGGATTTTATTTTACATAATGGCTATTTATTTTGTGGATTATAGTTGTACATTCTAGACTGCTCTCTAAGGCAGTAAATTATGAGTGAGCTTCATAATGATGGACACTTCGGACGTGATAAAACATTGACCCTCATCTCTGCCAATTTCTATTGGCCCAAGTTGACCAGTGATGTAGCTCACTTTGTTGACTGATGTTCTGTATGTTAGCGGTCTAAGAAGGTTCTAACAAATGTAGGTTTGTACACTCCCCTACTTGTTCTTGAAGCTCCTTGGCTAGATGTCAGCATAGATTTTGTATTGGAACCTAACTAATCTCATATTCAGTTCTTATTGTCGTTGATAGATTCTCTAAGATGAAACATTTCATAGCTTGCAAGAAGACTATGGATGTTGGTCGGATTATCCATCTTTACTTCAAGGAGATCATGTGTTACATGGTGTTTCTCGATCCATGACTTTAGATCGAGATACTAAATTCATCAGTCACTTCTGGAAGAGCTTACGAGAAAAATTGGGCACGTATATGAACTTTAGCAGTGCTTACCACCTTCAAAGAGATGGACAAACCGAGGTGGTGAATTGGAGTCTAGGCAATCTTCTGAGATACAACCTCACAGAAACCAAACCAAAGTAGTGGGACTTGGCATTACCTCAAGTAGAGTTTGCCTACAATAAATCGAGAAACATGACCATGGGGTTAAGTTCTTTTGAGATTACCTATGGCTGGAATCAATCAGGAGTCTTAGACCTAGCTACTATTTCACGTGTAGGGCCAATTAGTTCTAAAGCGGTTGAGATGGTAAAGCATCTTCGAGGTATTCATGAGCAGGTAAAATTGGTAATTATGGAAAGCAATACCAAGTATAAGGCTCGGGTCGATAGTCATCGTCGATAGATACTTTTTGAGATTGGAGACTTTGTCTAAGCTATATTGACTCGTGATCATTTCCCTGTTGGAGAGTATAATAAGCTAAAGGATTGAAAAATTGGACCATGCAAGGTACTGTAGAAGATTAATGACAATGCCTACAGGTTATGCCTTCCTAATCATATGAAGACTTCTAATGCCTTCAATGTGAAGCACCTAACTCCTTATTCGACGGATGCTGATGAAACTAATTTGAACTCGAGGGCGAGTTCTTTTCAACCTGGGGAGACTAATGCATGTCCAAACCAAGTTGAAGCTTGTAAACTTCAAAATCCTACGTTTGTTATTGGTGAATCCGTAACCGCCAAATTTTAGCCCCAAATTCTACCGTTTAAACCCTTTTTAGAGTCTTTTTACTATTTTAGTTTTTTTTAAAATTTTTTTAGTATTTGGAATAATTTTTGTATTCCTGGTATTTATTAGAGAGAATTTGTCTTAATTTGCATCTTGATTTGAGTTAAGATCGTTAGATTAATTACTTTTCTTTTCGAGTAAAAATCTATTTCCTTTCTTTACAAGATTGGAATTAAGATTTGTTAATTGTAATTTCTTTCCTCTTCGGGTCATAGATCTATTCCGTTCTATATAAGATTGGAATTAAGATATGTTAATTGTATTTTTTTTCCTTATTTAGGTCTTAGGTTGTGGTCTATATTAGAGTCATGTTTAAATGTTGAGGGATTAACCTCCAATTTTAATGAAAGATTTTTTTAAAGATTCCTCTTCTTATTTTCTCCTCAGTTCCCCTCTTCTCATCAGCCAGCAGGATAATCGTTATCCTATCCAGCATCAATTGTCTCAACAATCCTGAAATAACACTCAAACCGACAACTTCTATAATGCATAAGGATTGGAATGACAAAATATTTGTTAGATCTTTGGGATATCAAGCCTCTACCTCTCAAAATGAAGAAAGTTTAGAAGATAGCTTAAATCTCATGATTAGACAAGATGATAATCCTATCAGTGTACTTAGCAAAATTGGAACAAAACATCTAAGAATAATACAAAAGTAAAAAAATTAAACAAGCTAGCACTAAGGCATATCACTTCAACTTAATGAATAAATAAGACGAAGTAACAAGTTTGTATGAAGATTTACTGATTTAGATGAATATGTATAAGCATTTCATAAAAAATATAAAATTTTACCCCATAATTGAATATTATATTTCGATAAAGATAGAAGTATAATATCTTAAAAATTTAAAGATGATACTATAAGTCTCCCAGCATCAGTAAAGGACATGATGAATATTGGAGAATCTACAACTACTCCTACCATAAAGCCACAATACAAAGTAATAATGCCAGAAAGTACTATGGGAATCATGGACTATGAACAAGGTCATCCTCCTAAAATAAGAATTAACTCATACACCAACTATATATAATCTTCCAATTAGAACTATTAGAAATGAAGGTCACTAGAGGTAACTTTCTTTAGCAAAGATGCAATATTTCTAAATATAACTAAATGTTACCTTAGTTGTATGATACTTACTTAGAATAATAGATATCTATGTAAAATAAGATTACTAAGCTAAACATGAACTTGGTAATAAATTGAGTAGGAGAAAACTACTTAGATGATATAACCAAAGCCGCATGTGAAAATTTTAAATTAAACTTTCCAGAAGAAGTTGCTAGAATTGCATCATAGTGCAATAACATTTTAAATTTTTGTTATGTCATTCATAGACTTTTAACAACTAAGGATACAAACACATGGTTAGACATACAACAAAAAGAAATCATAAGAGACTTGGAACAACTTCAACTATTTAGTTGGAATTATATTAAACCTTTTGCAATGACTTTTTAGCCCAAACTACAGTATCAAATAATTATTACAATCCTGCTTTAGAAGAGAAATTATTTAGTAAACTACCTAAAGACTTAGGTAAAGAAATACATAAGTCATGAACTGACCTGCAATTGTCAACACTCTATGATAACATAGGTATAAAAACACAATATATTCTTGCCAAACTTAAAAAGACTGAAAAAAGAACTAGGAAATTACATGAATCAAGAATGAAATTTGGAGAGCAAATTGTATTTATTGTGTTTGCACTCTACATGCAAGAAGAATTTAGAACTAAAAATATATAAAAACAAAACTCTAAAACATAACAATAATTTTATTTTAGGTTAAATATTGATGTTTACAGTAACTTTTATTCATAGAATTAACTGACTCCACGTGATCATGAACTTTACAATCCTGTTTTCTCACGTTTAAATATACTTAAGTTAAGGATAGAAGATTTTCCCATGATTGATCTTTTTTCATGAGAAAAGAGATCGTTAACTTTTTATAAAATAATTTATGCCTTGCATTTAAGGGTGTTTTGCAAAAAGTAAATATTTTTCTAGGTGTTTTTTAAAGTCAGTTTTAATGGTTAGAAGTGTATTTTAGTAAATTACCAATTATTATTCAGTCTTTGTCCCGAGTTGTCAGCCTGATCATTGAGCTAGCAGAAGATTCACACATAGCAATGGAAGGCGGCGGCGATGACAGAAGAGCAGAGTTTGTTTGTTCATGTAACCTGCAACATTAGTTGATGAGGTTACTGCACCCAGAGCTAGTGCACTAGACTTGATTGAGCAGAGTTTCGAGATTTTTTCCTTCAAGTTTAGGTTGGGGTTTCCGACACTTTTCTATATTTCTTACTCTCTTACTATGTTAAAGTTGAGATGAGGTTGAAAGATTAGGCAAGATTGGCTCTAGACCTAGGCCCCTATTTTATTAGGCTCTTTAATAGCAATGGATAATTAATTTCATCGCTAATTTAGAGTAAATTAGTGATCCAACCGATTTCTCTCGATAGCTCTCTCTCTCTTTAAATCTCATCTCTTCTTATCCTCGACATCTTAGATGACTGCTCTCCAGTACAATCCTCTCTAGTGCGAGGTAAAACTCTCCCCCCTTCACTCCCCTTTCCTCTCCCCTTCGACCTCGGCGAGACCGTAGGCTCTCGCCAAGGTTGCATGTGCTTTCAAGGCCAGCCGTGAGCTGAGTTGTGCTCACGAGGTTGGCCTCGGCCTGTGCTCGTGTCGGCCGGCCTCAGATTGTGCTCGCGAGGTCGGATGCACCCTGTGCTCACTTTGACCAACCTTGTGTTGTGCTTGTGAGGTCGGTTGTGCCCTAATGAGCACATTTCATATAGATTTTTTTATCTAATTTGACAGACATCTTGTCATATTTTATATGTATACATTTCATATTTTCATCTCTTTGTGCTTCATTTTGATATTTTCCTAGTTCAGAGAATTGCTTTGCTTGTTTTCATTGATAGGATGTATTTTTATAGTTGTTGGGATATAATTAAAGTCCCACATTGAAAAGATATGGAAAAAAATCATGAGTTTAAAAGGATATAAGATATCTCCATTGGCATAAGACCTTTTTGGTAGAGCCTAAAAACAAAATCATGAGAGCTTATGACCAGAGTGGACAATATTATGTCATTGTGGAGATATGTGAATATCCTTTTGAACATAATAAATAGTATCAGAGTCCTGGTCCAAACAGATGTTATGTGGGCAATCACCTTACGATTTTTACTAAATATAGATTCACTATTTGAGTGCATATTATATGTTTAATTGTCTTAAACTAATTTACTAAATATCCATAATACAATTCATAATATGAGAGAAATTATGATTGGATCACAACTAGTGATTATTCTTGCATGTATAATTATGAACGTATTAGAATTTCTCTAGTCATCGAATTGATGTATTCGAACACCATCAATTCTATAAGACTAGCACGAGTTATACTCCTTGGTTCGCCAAGCATCTATTTTCTCACTAACTAGAGACATTGGGATGTCGAGAGTTATTGGAGTGACTCACTGTTAGGCTTCATATAGTTATTTATATATATGGATATGTCTGTGAAGCTCTTACTACAGCTCGAGTGCAAGTTTCTTTTGACTTGAGGTATACAAGTAATCTTGGTCATGGAGACTTATACTTTGACATCTTAAGCAAACACCTTATTAAGGTGTGAACCTGAGATGATTAGATATAAGTCAAAATATCTGAAAATATTTGGATAGCACATAGAGGATTCATCGCTCCTTACGAGGAGATGTATACCCCATGACCACTCGTTGCATTATTATTCAAAGTCTTTGGCTAAAGCATCACATGTTAAGAGTACGAGACTCTTGTACATATGTAGAAGTAATTTGAATCCGTAGAATGAGAAAGTATTACTTGGGCTAGGTGTGACGTAGTCAGTCTAGTGAGGACAGACACATAGACCATTGTCCTGAACCAAGTGGATATAAGACGAGTGAAAGGAATAATGAACGACTCACTGTAGCAGCTGAAGAGTTTAGAATTAGTTCTAAGATCAACTATAATATTTCATCTAATTGGGGATCATGATATACTACTAGGTGTCACTCATGATCGTTCTATAATTAAGTAGTTAATTATGAACCAAGATAAATCATGAACCTATTGAATCACACGCATTAACGAGTTTCTAAAAGACGTAAAATAAGTTAAAGTATATAATTCTTAAATCAAGAGATAAATGTTTGGTTAGACCATATATAAGGCAAATATGGAAATATTTGTCGCAATGGAAGCGCGGATGAGTCACATCTCTTACAGAAGAGTTGGACCATATTTGGTTTAATCATGAATTAGTTATGAATCAACTTGGTTTAGTTGTAAATCAAATCAAGGGGTTAATGAACTAATTTTTAGTTAAGGGATAATGAATTGGATTTGAGCTTTCTAATTCAACTCATTAATGAGGGTTATATATTGATATGGTTGTGAGAAAATTAAACACACAAGATCATTAATTGGCTTGTAAGGTTTTTGGAAAACCTTAACACAATTTCTCTTCTCCCTCTCCCTTCTCTCTTTGCTGCCGCTAACAAGGGGAAGTCCACCCTACGGAGGATAGCTATCACGGTGGAGGTCAAAGTTAAGGCGGTCAACACTCAGATATTATCGGTCGGTTGGACGATCATGTCGCCCGACCGGAAGGGAGCTAGGGTGTCTGATCCGACATCACCTCTGACTCGACAATGCGCCGAACAACCAATGCTCAACAAAGAAAGATTTCTTAAGATATGCAGAATTCGTGTCGAGCGACAGGATTCGGGACTGACACAGCGTAGTCTCAGCCGAGCGGATGAGACACAAGTGCGGTGGAATGCCAGACGAGCTCACGGGTGTACCAAGTTTGTTAAAGTGCAGGCTGAGCGGCATGCCCGCTCTGCCTAATGACGGATCTACAGTGTCATCTCTCGACATCCTTTTAGGAGTTAATGTCGTTGACAAGTGGCATGGTCAGACAGAAGATTGTACGGTGGAATCTTCCACTGTCACTTCAGAGATATGCTCGGCTTGTTAAGATATTGTGTTAGGGACACTTTACTAACAAGTCTTTTTCAAGGAAAACTTGGGAAAGCATGATCGCTTTGGAAAGCGTACACACGCGTTACAAGAGCTCTATATAAAAGGGGGTCTAAGTATTGACGGAGGTACGCAATGCAATAGATATTATTTGCTCTACAATGCTCGTTGTTGTTGCTCCGCTTTCTACTTTATCGTCGGTGACTGACTTGAGCGTCGGAGGGCCAACGCCGGGACCCTTTCGATACTGATGTAATCTGTCTTGCATGTCCGAGCGGAGTCTATAGACAGTCAGCAGGAATGCTACATTCCCAACATTCCATCTCAGCGACTTTCGGATAGGATCAAAGTCCAATTCAAATCATTTTAGTTTAAGATTTTAGGAATATGTATGGATAACAGTTATGTTAGAGAGGTATTTTGTTTTTTTTTTCTGCATTGACATTCTGTGTAGTAATTCTGCTCTCTATACAACTAGCGTGTTGCAATGTTTGAAGACAAAAGACTTTCCCATCACTTAATGCGATCTAACATCGAGCTTGTGATTATATACTGTCTCACAGTTGATGTATTTTTTTTCAGCTGATTCAGAACATTCGTATTGTCGTATATTCGTTTATTTGACTTAGTATATCACCTTCAGGGAATGCAACTACCAATGTGTTTTTTTTCTGATGTGGCTGTTCATGACTGGAAGCACCAATATTTGGAAAGTGTACATACTTTGCTGCTAACGAAATCAGGTAACCTATCCTTTTTATGTGCATCTCTAAGAATGCTAAAATCCTTCATATTTAGATTTATTGATCATGAGCTACCATAGAGCTTTCACTTGTAGTAGATAATGATTACTTGCATTTCCTGTTAAACTGAAGCTAGCTAACTCTCTATTTGAAAGACTTATGTAAAAGTATGTAAAGAAGCAATGTCCTTGTTGTTTTTAGAAAATATAGACATCGAGATATACAAATGACTCTCATAGGTGGTTTAACAGAAAGAACTCACAATGGGCTCAATGTGAAGATTGCTCAAAATGGCATCGACTGCCTGTTGATGCACTCCTTCCATTTAAATGGACCTGTTCTAACAATACATGGGATCCTGAAAGGTGATTTAGGATGTTCCAGTTCCCAAACTAGAAGTTTAGTGACTTTGTTTATGGTATTAAAAGCTGGACTTGTTACTGCAAAATTTATTGATAATTATTCCCTACTCATTGGGAACTTAATATAGGATGACATATATCAGTAGTGACTTTGTTCTGTTATAATTTTTTCCCTCTGTTCTGATATATCTGAAGGACTTAAATTGTCACATCGTTGTTAGGATATATTTGGAGGGGAAGATAACGTACCTGTTCGTGTCAAGGAGTTCTATAAAATTGGAGAATCTACTGTCTTTGTTACAAATATCTGATTCTGCTGCATTGAACGTATATGGTCTCTCAAGAGGTAAGTTTCCAATCATGTCATAAGAAAATAACTTTCATATCACCTTTACCTTAAGAAATCAAGAATTTTTATATATTTACCAGAATTTGTTGATATAGACTATCTTGCTAATTGAGGTTCTGCATCAATAATAAACACTTAATAATGCATATCTGATTATGTATTTATACTTGTCAGCATGAGAATGACGAACATATTTGCACGAGAGCACCCACGAAAGATATACAAGACTTCGACATATGCTTTTCTAATGGTCTAAGTCGACTCTCACCCACGAGGAGAAGATGATCTAAATACTTCTTGATGCACTTGATGCCCTGTTTAGTTTTTTTTTTAAATAATTAGTTATTAGAAATTTACTTTCTTTGCTAATTTTCGGATAATTTATTACTTTGTGTAATTTTTTTTATCAATTATTTAAATTTAGCACCACATCATTTTTTAGCTGGTAACTCAATTAAAATTATTGGTTAAATATATCTTCGTATTTATCAAACAAAAAATACTGACCAAATTTATACTTGGCATCAAGACTGGTTTTAAACTGTTCCTATACCCAATGACTTCAAGAGTGGTTTACTGCTCTTATATTCTTAGCTTCAAAAGTGGTTTGAAACCACTTGAATATCCACGACATGTAGGAGCAGTTGAAAATTATTTTTACACTAAATGAGTTTTAGAGTGGTTTGAACCGCTTTTAAATTTCTAGTATTAATAGCATTTCAAAATCACTCTTATATCCATAAAGTGTAGGAGCAATTTAAAACTATTTTTATACCTAAAGGGGTTCAAAACGGTTTGAACCACGCCTGAATTTATAACTACAGCAGCATTTTAAAACCGTTGGTATATGCATAATGTGTAAAATTGATTTCAAACCGTACCTATAAAGAATAATAATAGGAGTAATTTTCAAACTTTTACCAATGGTTATAAAAACCACTTCTATAGGATATATGACGACAACAAGAGAAGCGATTTTGTAACCGGTGGTAAAAGTATAGGAGTGGTTGAAAATAGTTCTTGAAAGTAAAAAAAATGCTCCTATATGAGTGTTTTTTTAGTAGATTAGTAATACTTATTGCTAGTTTCTTAAGATCAACAATCCTTTTTTGCCAGCTTCTTAAGATCAATAACCCTTTTTTACCAGCTTTTTAAGATCAACAACATGAAGACCAACAATACTGTTATTGCTGACTTAAACTTTGAGAGACCATAACTTTTGTCTAAGGTTGAATAACAAGACACAATATATTAAATTGAAGCTCGTTCAGAGATTTTTGACTTGACATATTATGTGTTCCATGATTCAATCTTAGCCAAAAGTTATGACTTCTCAAAATTTATCTTGCATATACATTGTAGCAGGTATCAATCTTAGAAGTTTTACTTTAAGAGGATATACTTTTGATTCAAACTAAATCATTGGACATGCAATATACCAAATTGAAGATCTTTAAATGAGCTTTGATTTGATATATTGTACGTTCCAAAGTTCATTCTCAATAAAAGTTATAACCTCTCAAATATATAACTTGTAGTTGTAGCAACTACGATTTCATAGCTACTACAATGTGTTACTGGTTTCTTAAAATTAACAACACGAAGAGTTTTGGTCTTCTGAAGATCAGCAACAAATTATTGCTGACTTAAACTTTGAGAGACCATAATTTTTTATTAAGATTAAACCACGAGACACAATATATCAAATCGAAACTTGTTCAAATATTTTCGATTTGATATATTGCACGTCTCATGATTTAATTCGAGTTAAAAGTTATGATCTCTCAAAATTTATCCAGCGTACACATTATAACATCTTCGAAATCACAGCTGCTGTAACTACAAGTTTATTTTTATAAACGAGCTTTGATTTGATATATTGTATATCCCGTAGTTCAACTTGAATCAAAAGTTATGGTCTCTTAAAATTATAACTTGTAGTTGTAGCAGTTATAATTTCGTAGCTGCTACAACGTGTTGATGGTTTCTTAATATTAGCAACACGAAGAGTTTCTAGTCTTTTGAAAATCAGCAACACATTATTGCTAATTTATACTTTAAGAGACTATAACTTTTGATTGAGATTAAACCACGAGACACACAATATCTAAAATTGAAACTCGTTCAAAGATCTTCGATTTAATATATTTTGTGTCTCATAGTTTAATCCAAGTCAAAAATTATAGTATCTCAAAGTTTAAGTCAGCAACATGTTGTTGTTGGTTTTCTGAAAATCAGCAATACGTTGTTACTGGTTTCTTAGATCAACAACATGAAGACCAACAACACCATTATTGTTGACTTAAGCTTTGAGAGACTATAACTTTTGATTGGGATTGAATCACAGGATACACAATATATCAAAACAAAGCTTATTCAGATATCTTCGATTTGGTATATTGTGCTTCCTGAGGTTCAATCTAAGTCAAAAGTTAGTCTCTTAAATTTAAGTCATCAACACATTATTGTTGGTTTCTTAAGATCAGCAATACAAAGACCAACAACACCATTGTTGTTGACTTAAACTTTAAGAGACCATAACTTTTGATTGAGATTGAACAACATGACACATAATATATTAAATCAAAACTCGTTTAGAGATTTTTGACTTGATATACTATGTGTTCTATAGTTCAATCTGAGTCAAAAAAATTATGGTCTCTTAAAATTTAAGTCATCAACACGTTCTTGTTCACTAGAAATGAAGTTGAAAGCTCACTAAAAATTGTATGACGATGATACTCACTATCTGACACCAGAAATAAATATGACTCTCTTATGTTTGACAAAATTAAATTTTTTATTTTTAGAATATCTTAAATCCATCTGTTACTTTTGTTCCAAAAAAGAGTTATGGACTTAGAGCTGTCCAAATTACTCCAAACAAACTCAATAAAAAATAATTGTCATACCATAAAAAACATAAATTTACAAATGTTGTACCATAAAATTATAATAATAATATCAACGATTGTTTTATTGAGATTTTACCACAACAACACAAGAAGAGCACAATAATTTAAACAAAGCGACCATTAACAATATGCATCAATGACAATTATGTAGACAATAGTAACAATATATTATTGTGAATATTTCTCTTTGAGATCCACAACAAACTTAGATGATTGTGATTATATTGGTTAGGAAGAACCAAGTTCTTTATATCATCCAATGAAAAATTAAGTTATCTAGTTTTTTCAAATATCCTAGATAATTTCTTGTAGTTAGATACCTCATTTGGTCCTCTTTGGTATGCTCTCACTGATTCAACAACCAAAGTTTAGACCTAGAAATATATGAAGACAATGAAATCATAAAAACAAAAAGAGAGCTAAAAACAGCTTACTAGAAAAATTCATAATAGGAAAACTATAAAAAATAGAAAATAGAATGTTAATTTGCATTTGGAAAATGGATTATTTTCTTTATTATAAATATCATGACAGATAAACTTTTTAAAATTACATAAATTTTTGATAAGACAAGTACAATTTATTATTTTATATGTTAAATTACCAATACTTCATTACTCATAAAGAATTAATACATAGACTCATAGTTTAAATTCAGTGTGCATACTATTAAAAAAATTGATGATATGGTAACATCAAATTTGAGGTGACTTGTCTGACTCTATAAAAATTTTCTATTGATCATCAAGATAAATCAGAAAATACCCATGACAAAAGTATCCTATAGTTGCACACCTCATTTGGAGGAAAACTCCCTACAAATACGTTGTAGCTGGGGATCAAACCGTGGATATCTCGGTGACAACTTGACACCCTTTCGTTTCATCATAGCCCCAAGGGTGAGTGTGCATACAATTAAATGAGCTTGATCAAATGTATACATAGTCTTATTTATCCTCTAAAAAAAATTAATTTCTCATCCATCCTCCTTCGTCTCCGTCTTGACAAGTTTCATCCATTGTCATTCGCTTTAACATTTCATCAAATAACTACCGGTCAAAAAATAGAACCATTCTAAAACATACAAAATTCAAATGTTTAATCAGAAATCAAAAACTCACTTCGCACCTATACTCCTATGATCGGAGTTGTCCTCCGGTAAAGAATCGACAAAGTCAGTCTCTTCCTCCGAAAATACTCAATTTTTTTACTCTCGTGATCGATTTCTTGGAGCATTGGACTTTACATCTAATAATAAAAAGAAACTTAAAAAAGGTCTAAATACGGAAAAATTAAAGCAAAAAAAATACAATGCATGAGGATCATGGAAAGCAAGTCAATGGAGTTGAAATGGAATAGTGAGACCCGACACTCTTTTAAAATTGACGAAATTCATTATCTTACCATGTCTCTTTGCGCTGTTGAGCGAAAGTGAAAGGATGATGATTGACAACCATCCTCCATGCTTAGATAGAAATGAAAAATAGAACTGAGTGATTAATTTTTTTTAAGTAAAATAAAAAGGAAAAGAGGTATTGTAAGAAAGAAAATAAGAAGAAATATGATTTAGTTAATTCAAAATGGATTTTTTTTTATAATATGTAAAATAAAGTACATTTGGTAAATCGCCATTTTTAAAATGTTGAACAAGAAAATATTGGTTTTGAATTTTCTATTATTTATTTTCCTATTGGATGATTACTTGGACCTAATCTTGGCCTTGCGATTGATGTTGTGGCAATCTGGCCGTCGATCTGACGAGGCGCGGGGGACGAACGACCTATTAGCAGTGGATCGCCGGCGGCCGCCACTGTGATATCACCGTTTGTAATTCCTCCGTTTCCGAGTTCTGGAAGCCGATCTTCGTCTGTAATAGCTCCGGCCGTCGCCATATTTAGGGTGCCGGGCGTTGTCCCGGCTTTCCTCCGCCGCTAAGCCCGATCACCCAAGGCTCTAGCCGTGGATTTCATCAACATCATCTCCTACCCTGGTAACGCTGTGCGTGTT
The DNA here is from genome assembly GCA_037833815.1 of Zingiber zerumbet. Classification (NCBI taxonomy): domain Eukaryota; kingdom Viridiplantae; phylum Streptophyta; class Magnoliopsida; order Zingiberales; family Zingiberaceae; genus Zingiber; species Zingiber zerumbet. The sequence continues at coordinate 24,142,795 of JBBMJZ010000122.1, forward strand.
ATCAGCTTAAGCGCCGTCACAACCTCGCTCTCGACTAAGTCGTCGTTCCCGACATCTCTCACCGTCGACGGAACCGTCACAAGCGGAAAGATCGTGCGGTGGTCTTTACACTACGCCACGCGTCGATTAGGGAGTGTCCGTTCCAGGGCACGCTCAGTTACTTTTGGCTCGTGCAGATAGTAAATAGGGTTACGTAGCCACGTTTGTACCAAGTCCCTTTCCCCGGAAGTTCGCTGGCGGTTATGGTTGACGCGGCGGAGGATATGCTCCAGTCTATCAGCGAGGTTTCCACCCATTGTACCGCCCAAACAACGGCCGGTCACGATTCCGTCAGCCCAGCACCGGATGGGTTATGTTATTCCGGAGATTCAAAGAAACCCTTCTCGGAAGGGAACTGCTCGTCTTTGCAGTTATTGGATGAGAGCAGGTTCGACGTCAAGCTCCAGCTTTGGGCTTTAAGGATACCCCGGGAGCATTGCGTAACCGTCAGCCGTCTACTAAGCGGGTCAGTAAATCCCCGAATTCTCTGTATTTCTACGTTTTTTTTATCCTATTTAATTGCTCCCATCTGGAACGGTGGATGGGCCTTTTCTGGTTCATGGAATGGAAGGGTAATACAAGGAGCGTTCACGCAATCTACCAAGATTATAGAGTTCAAAACATTAGATTGGAGTATACCGTGTCTTTGGATTGTATATTAGTGTTATGTTAGCTATGTAATAAACCTTAGAATGAGAAAGTTGAAATAAGTGTGGTTAGCCAACTGAGTCCTATTTATCTTCTGAAAGAACTCTTGTATAGCTTAGATAGAAAAAAGCCAGCAATTTGAAATTAGAGGAAAAAGTATAGTTGTTTAGGGCGTTCGTTATTCATGGCTTTCAATAATGCTGTACTTTGAATCAACTTACTCTTGCTGATGGTTAGCTAAAGAAGCATAAAATAGCAGCCTGATGGACTCAGTAGTAGGTGCCTATGCATTTTCAAAAAAATAAGAGGAAAACTGATGGTGAAATAGATACAAATATTAATCAAATGATAAAAAAATGCTGATCATGATTGATAATGCTTAAAATATAAATTAGGGATGCCATATTTTCAGAAATTATGTAAATGACTCTAAGTTAATCACCAATATATCTTTGAGAATAAATTGAAACTTGATATTCTTTTGGCAACTTTGTTTCAGAATGACGTTTTCAGTGTGTTCCATCATTCTATTTGCTACTTAGAATGCGTTGGCTAGTTCAATAGATAAAAAAGGGCAGCTCAGTGCATGAAGCTTCAGTTATGTGGGGTCCCAGGGAAGGATCCATTTACGTAACCTTACCCTACTTTTTGCAAGAGGTTGTTTCCAGGATTCGAACCCGTGACCTTTTTGGTCACAAAGCAACAACTTTACCGTTGTGCCAAGGCTCCCCTTTAGTAGATCCAATATCATAATTAAACTAACTGATTCTTTGATAGTGCTAATGATTTAACCATGAATTATCGCCTACGTACAAAATATTTCCCTTTTATATGTATAATAACACAAAAGGTATGAGAAAATTTATGATCTACATGGATGACCATTGCAAGGGAATTAATTCTTAGGCCAACATTATGCCACCATGTAGCATATGAAAAAATTATTTGAAAAAAATTATTTCTTTTACTTTGTTGAACTAGCTGGTGGCATGTTGTCTTCTTTATGCAGATACTTGATTGACAAAGTGCGTATTAAACCCATTGTTGAGGATCCAACTAGTGAGAAAAACCGATTAATCATTCTATCTGAAAGTATTCAAAATCCTGGTGAGGCTTTATGTCTAATTCAGCTTCATTATCCAGTCAATTTGCTTTGAAGTTTGTCTACATTTTTTGTAATCGAGTAATCCATTTATAGTATCCTCCTAGTTATGTTTTACAAGACTTAACCTGATTAAACTGCTTTATTGTTTGATTAGGTAAAATTTTAGTGCTGTAGAACCTTCAACCTTCTAGTTTAAAATTGGTGCGGTCCAAGGACCCAATCAGGAACATCACCTAGAATTGATATTAAATAAATATTCCTGGAATTTGTTCAAATATGAAGAAGATTTTGCATGTTGATTACTTAATCAATCCACTCATTTTTGTAATTTTTTTGGGGTCTATTTCCACTGGGCTTTAGTTGCACATATAGCTCTAAATCTAGGGTTAGTACTAGATACAACTTGCAATCTTTTTTTATTATTTTCTGTTGGCCTTGTATACACATATATACATGTAGAACTAGTAGTTGTAGATCTAAATTTATACCCCCAAGGCGGTTGTAAGAAGAGAAACGAGAGATATTGGATAAAAGTCTAACCCTTTGTCAGATACTACGGGGTTACTTATTTTTATAGGGAAGAAGATACATCATAATTACAAAATTACCCCTAGCTATAACTATCAATGTTCTAAAACGCGGG
>JBBMJZ010000122.1:24146169-24165436 GCA_037833815.1 Zingiber zerumbet
TGATGAATCCACAAGTCTTCCTGTCATGCGTATTGATTTCTGAGATCACGCGGTCTCGTTGCTTGTATACTGGTTTGCAGCCTCAACCATTTGTAATAATCTTCAGAAGTAATAATATTAACTATTTAAAATAGATGTGAAAATATAAATTTAGTTCAGTTAGCTTTCATGTTGAGCCACAACCAATCCTATGACTTATAAGACTAATTGCTTTGCAGGTAGCATTATCGTTCAAGCAAAACAATGATAATTTTCACCCCGACGTGTCCATGTAATTTTAAAAATAAATAAATTATAAAGGATTTTAGTCAGTATAGTGGCCCTGATACATTTTGTATAACTAGAAATCAACTCCATAATTTATTATAGTAATACCATATATAAATACTAGCTGTACCAACTCATCTCGAGAGGACATTGCATGTAGCATTATTAAGAAGACATTAATCTTATGATGTTTAAACTACTAAATCAAATCTAAAATAAACTAAGTCATATGAAATAATTGTTTAAGCTTGAGTTTGAATTTGATTAAGCTTAAGTTAAATTAAGTTTGTTTAGATGTTATTAAACTTTCAATTTAAATTTATTTAAATTTTTATACTTTTAAACTTGTTTCATCGACTATTAAACTTGATAATATAAGTTTTTTTTTTGGTTTATTTACCAATGTTGATATTTTTTTGATGAACATAATTTACAAATTTGATCCGTGAGCATTAATCATAAATAACTTATAAATTTTATTCATGTGACCAAAATAACTAGTTTACCCCAAACGTCTCTTACAATAAACTCATAACAAGATGAAAGAAGTAAATTAGGTTGACCGAGCAAACTCTCAAGATGAGAGAAATTTTATTTCCTAAGATATTGTTTCTTCAAAAACTGGATCTAAACTCATGTGACAATCTACTACTCAATATCAACACGACTATGCTTGTGGGGGCTACAATTTATGTTTATAAGCATTAATAAATCGAGCACGTGCCTATTCATTTAATTTAAGGAGTTATTTGAACTTTTTTATTTAATTATCCATATGGACATAAAAAATATTTTTATTAAATCAAACATCAAATTTATTCACAAACATTTAATTTGTTTACCGTGCTAATCAACTTCATTGTGAAAAAATGTAGTTAATTGAGAAATTAACTTAAGAAACATAATAAAGAAAAAGAAAAGAAGTTTAATTATATATCTTGAGAGTGTCGGTGTTGGTAAAATCCATGTGGGAGACAAAAAGTTCAAAGGACGTCCGGTTTTTGCAGCTTTAATTATGTAATCACTTGATGCAGGAACCAGAGGCCCCAAGTCATAAAAAAATATATATATTCAGGTCCTTAATATATATTTTTTTATAAAAATTAAATATTAATTTTTAAAGATAGACAATTTTTATATAAAAAAAATTAATTTTCAAGATGTAAAATATTAATTAAAATTTGATAATATTTTTATAATCAATAAAGTTATTAATTTATTTTGAATGTAAACAAGATTTTAATTATTTTATTCTAATTTAATGATCGTTTAAAATTTAACATTATTATATCGGTACAAATATAATAAAATAACAAACAAATATTAACTTTTATTTAAACTAATCAAAATGAGCATCCAAAAAAAAAATAGGTACTTCGGTTACAAATATCAATAATAAATAAATACATTATAATAAAAATTAAATAGCTTATAATTTATTATCAATATTAAAATGATCAAGGATGATTTTGATCATGAGAATGGTAAAATTGCTAAGATTTCTTATTAAGAAAGAAGATGACAGATTGATGTTTTAGGTTGAATGGATGAGAGACCTTTGCTTCCTATTGCTATCAAGTAAGAGAACTATTATTTTTTTTGTCAAATAAAGGAAGAAGAAGAAGGAGTTGGGATGAGAGATCATCAAGTAAGGAGAAAAACATTTTTTTGAAAGATAGAATCACTGATGAGGGAGGGTAAGGTAGTAGGATTACTGACTAGAGAGCAAGAGCACATGATTATACATCGATAAAAAACGGAAAGGGATGTGGGATTATTGTGAGACAGAAGAAGAGCATGAGATCACCAGCGACTATAAGAGAGGGAAAGACATATTTTTAAAAACAGTTAGGTTTTTTTTTAAAAAAAAATATCATTGTATCAATGCCAAAGAAAGAAGTGTTTGCTAGTTTAAAAAAAATATATGTAATTAAAAAATTAATTAAGAAAAATTTAATATAAATAATATTAAAAAATATTAGGGCTTTTGGGGCTCTAGTTAGAGGCTATGGCATGAGCCGGCCCGGCATTCATCCATGAATATCTAGTATTAATTTTTTTAAAAAGAAAAATCTTAAGATTTAAGATAATATATATATAAGCAGTTCAGCTATTTCTCACCCACCATGGTAGCCAAATAAAACAAAGATTGCTTATTTAGCTTGTGTCCGAGGGTTTGTTGTATACATTTCATGCTGTCTTGCATGCAACTTGTCCATGAGACTATAAACTATTTGGATTTCGTTAGCTTGATTCGAACTTGATCTTGGTTTCTTGTTAAAATATCACCAAGTTCAATTAGAAAATTTATAATCATGTAGCTTATCGAACTGTAATTGTATTAGTATACGACCTTTTGTGATCCTTCACATAAATGAACATAAAAAATAAAGATTATGCAAATGATCACGTCTTTCTTATACAATGTATCTATACGCTATGATGTATGACAGTTTGAGACCAGTTAGAACTCAAACACTTGCCAAGAACAATTCTTTTTCTTCTGAAGAAGTGATCATCATCCATCATTCATCAACTTGTTGGACATATAAATATTCTAGTTTCCATGATATTTTCTCTATTAATTCTTCCCCTTCACGCTCTCACCAAAACATCTCCATGGATGCACCAATCGAGCTTCCTTATGAGAGTTCCTCTTACGCAAGGTCTTCCCTTGGTGATAGCCACGGCAGCAGCTCCTTCATCGAAATGGACCTTAATCGCATCTTAGAAATTTGCGAAAGTGCTCTTCAACTAAATCTTCCCTCGCAGCAATCTTTAGCTCCTGACCGCAAAGATCATATTTTTCTTGACGGTCTCCTTCACCTTCCACCAAGAACCCTGCTTTCCCAGAACAAGAAAGCAGATAGTTTATCAAAGTCATCTAGTGCGGGGCAATTTGATGGATATCTGAAGAAAGTTATTTGGAGATACCTGAGCCTTTTGATCAAGCTGTGCAAGAAATTAAAATGGATTCGATCCAGGAAGTCGACAAAGAGCTGCGAGAATTTGGGAGGAAGGATGAACAATAGTTCTCGCTCAGGCATAGAATTCTGTCGTAGCAATGCTGATATATTAATCTACGACGCAATTCTTCACTGCAAGAGATCAAACGTATGAATGCTTGTTTAAAACTCATGTTCATGTGTGTGACGCAAATTTACGTACCAACTCAACTATAAGAACTTGAAACTCATGTTCGTGCATGGAAGGGTGGTGGCATGTTAGCTCACTAATTAGCATTAATCTTTAGTTTCTTTAATCCAACAAAAAAATCAAATTCAATGGAAGTGTAATCCCACTTTTCATCTCCATGTGCGATTAATGCATGCACTCTGATAACTTTGTTTATCATTACTGAAACACTCTGCAATAATAATGGCAGCAATGGAGATCCCTCTGCAAACCTTAATGACTGACTTGCTTTTAATGCTGCATAATTTTGATTTGTCTGGGATTTTGAGATCTTCCTCGAAATAATTGGTAGGAAGCTGAAAAAAAAAAAACTACCTCCTACATAACATGCTTTTACTAGTAGGGCAAAAACAATAATATACACAAAAAAAATACAACAGTCCAAATGCCACACAAGCCATCTTTATACATCATTTTGATTACTCCAATAGGAATAGGAATGGGAATGGCTGTAGTCAGAACTAGAACCAGGGTTACCATATGCCAACTGCTGAAATATTCTGATGTCTGCTGAATTAGCTACATTGAAGGCTTCGCTCTGTCCTGGTGTTATACCGCTGGTAAGATCGATGTCGGCGAGACTGCCAAGAAACCGGCCCACCTGTATAGACAAAATATTATTTCACAATAACAAGAAGCTGCAGCTGCATCATTGGATTCGAAGAACATATCAGTCGCATAGTTGGTATTTCAATGTTACCTTCCCCATTTGAGGCCTCATTGATGCTGAATGACGAGTACATGCAGCGGCTGCTTCAATCATACGGAACATTTCTCTTTTATCAAAGTTCTCATGGAGTCTAGGATCAGGTAATTCTCCAAGCTCGCCAGTTTTAAGTGCTTGGGAAAGCAATGGTCGTGCCTGAATTTCATCAGCAGTTAAGCGGGATAAATAATATAACTACCAAATCAAGGTGAAATTCACAATAGCTTATGAGCTTGTGTAAAAAGCGCAATAAGTTAGAAGTTATGCTTAGCAACTGAATTCTTATCTAAGGGCAATAAGTTAAATTTCCTCATTTAGTTTCAATCAGTAAGATTCTGCCTGACAGATATCAGTGATGAACACCAGTGACAAAGATATCAGTCTCAGAAAATGAAATAAAAAATTTCAATCATATACTGAGTACTAGTCTCTAGATTAAGCACAGTCAATGTAAGGATGTTTTGGAATAGAATGTTACCACTCTTAGCCAAATCAAATCTAGGGGTTTAAACTTCAGTATACTGGCTGATGGCAGTACAAATGCATCAAAATTTGCAATCAGAGAAAATGCTTAACCTAAAGCTTAAAGACTTGAGTATGAAATGTTTGTGAATCAAATAATATTTCCAACTAGCAGTGAGGAGGCACTCAAACCAGCAACAAACTGTTCCAATATGAAAGGCAAGATTTTGGTGAAACATGGCACTCGTGCAGATTCAACATTGGCACAGTTAGCCCTATGTATGCTTTACATGATCCATTGAATGTGCAACAACTGTGAACTTGTATTACACTGTAGCCTGGGTCTTCGATCTCAAACACCAAACTTTAAAATAAAGAATCTGGTTATTTAGACGTGCTGATTCATTTCAAGCTCCAGAGAGAGAAAAATTAGCAAAGAAGACTTATCATAACAAAAACGATGCTTATAAAATGGAAAATTTTGAACTTACCCACTCAACAAGGCCCTCGTCACCCGATGGCCTTGTATTGTCAACCGGCTTTTCTCCAGTAATAAGTTCCAAAAGCACAACACCAAAAGAAAAAACATCAGATTTTTCAGTCAATTTGCCACTGGACGCATATTCAGGTGCCAAATACCTAACAATACAAAGAACATCAGTTTGTTTATATTTAGGATGGAAGAGCCACATGATTCCAACTGATCCCCACATGATTCCAACTGATCCCCACATGATTCCAACTGATCCCATAATCATTCTGATTAAATTCAAGATCGCAACGATGACATGGTTCACCTACCCAAATGTCCCCATCACACGAGTAGTTACATGTGTACAAGCATCCAGTTCCAAAGCTAACCTTGCAAGGCCAAAATCAGAAACCTGCTTCATAATGAAGAATTAGCAAAGAAGTAACACTAGTGAGAATGTACATCAATATTATAAATAAAAATCGTTATGATGAGGATAACCTGAGCTTCAAAGTTATTGTCCAATAGAATGTTGGAAGACTTTATATCTCTGTGAATTATTTTCGGATTACCTGGTTACAATTCCAATGCAATAAATAAAAAAATATACAACCGGATAGCCAAATAACTATGTATATATATTGCTGATGCGTATCCTTATAATATTACAATCCTCATGTAGGTAAGCAATGCCACGAGCTGCACCAGCAGCAACCTTCACCCTGGTTGCCCAATCCATTACAGGTCTTGTGTTCTTCCCTGAAAATGCAGAGATAAATCAAACAGATTCATCGGTTTTCAATAAAAAAAATGGTAGACTACTTCAATAAATAAATAAATAATAATTGTACCATGAAGATGAGATTCAAGTGTTCCATTGGGCACGAAATCATACACAAGCAGCCTCTGATCGTATGATATGCAATACCCTACAAGAGAAACCAAATGGCGATGGTGCACACGGCTGATAATCTCCACTTCAGATTTAAACTCACGGTCACCTTGCCTACTTTCAATTTTTAATTGCTTCACGGCCACTTCTCTACCATCAGGTAAGCACCCTTTGTAAACAGAACCAAATCCACCCTCTCCCAATATATTTTGAGGTGAGAAACCATTGGTGATTCTGTATAACTCTTCATATGAAAATGACAGTGTTTTACTAGCCCTTGGTGTTTCAGATAATGAATCGGTTCTTGAAGTGGTTTCAGACTTCTGGTGTTGCACAAGAGGGGCTGTTGGGGACCTTGAAAGGGATGATTCTGATATGCGAAATCAATATGTCATGGAAATGTTCAGAATGAAGTCACAAAACATTTTTTTCATCTAGTTAATTATGAAGGTAATGTGCCATGAATCCGAAAATCTTTTTTCAGAAAACACTGCAAGCAATTATAGGAGTTCATAAATGAGGATTCATCTCACTCACAATCCCCCCCAAAAAACCCAGAAATTTACAATTATGTTTCTGCATCACCTGAAATTGAAGATCTAAATGAAGAAGGCATGACAACCCTTGCATTGTGGTCAGCAACAGCTTTTCTGCGCTTCCTGATAATGAAAACTGCAAATCCCACCAGACTAAATGCAATAAGAACTGCTACAACTCCAATAGCTACAACTTGTCCAGTCGTAAGGCCACCAAATCCAGAGCTTCTACCTCCCTCTGGCGCATCTGAACTTCGATTGCTTGGTCTATTGGGATTCGATCTATGAGGATCAATTGCAGTGCCCGGAGGAGTAACTAGGGATGGAGGAGAAAGACCAGGTGGCTTAGGAGTTGCAGAAGAATTACTAGGAGGAGAACTGGGCGGCGAAGTTAGACCAGGTAGTACCGAAGGAGGGTTTGAGGACGCAGGTGTTAGTGGTGGTGCAGACGAACTCCTAGGTGGCTTAGCCGATGGTGGTAGCGGAGTACCTGTTGGCGGCGCACTAGAATGTGAAGGCTGTGACGCTAGAGGAGGTGGGGATGGAGAAGGTGGAGAGGCATTAGGAGTAGTCGGCGCTGAAGGTACGGAAGGACGTGAAGGGACAGTGGAAGGTGGTGGTCGGGAAGTGGCAGGTGGCGGAGAGCGAGATGGCACCGGCTGCGAGGGGACGGTACCTGAAGGAGGTGGTGGAGGCGACGGCAGCGGCGGCGGGGAAGATGGTAGTCGAGTAGGAGGAGACGCCGTGGAAGTCGGAGGAGATGCCGAAGAAGAAGGAGAAGGCGAAGAAGACATCTTTGGCTGCAATTTCTCACCTCCTTCTTTATCTTCTCGCAACTACGAGAACAAGCTCAGGATTTCCATTCGCTATCAATTTGGAATGAAATCAACATCCCCATTGGACAACTCAACAACTCCCTCTTCTCTTTCCTACGCCGAAAGGAACTCACGAAATTCATAGGATCACAAACAAATCAGCAATGCTGAATCGCAAGAAATCCTCCAATTCCAACCCTTTTCTAGGAAACTACCGAAACCCTAGATTTCTGCTTCACAGTGGTTTACGATTCACCGAGATTCAGACTTCGCGTTCAACAAACGCCCCAAGGTCAAACCTTTACCATAATTTCCTCAGGGGAGGCCCCTCAGTCAATTCAGAGTCCTCTCGAAAACTCTCAGCAATTTCACAACAAGCCCAGTAATTCGGCAGCTAAACAGATCTCACATTCTCACAAGGTGCGACCTTTTCCGCAAGATTCCGCCGCAAATCGCAGCCCCAAAATCTGCCAGTTTCCGAAGCAACAGATCGAAGAAACAAATGACATATACCAGAAAAGAAGAAGAAAAAAAGATGGAAAGAGATGAAAATTCGAGCATCAGTCAAGCTTCGGCAGGCGTCGCTGTAGATAAATGGCAAAATTCCAAAGAACGACCTTGGATTTTACTTATACACGGCGGCCACATATTTATCATGGGCAATAATGCGTTCCTATTTAAAGTAAACTTCAACTGCTTGTGCAGTTCATCTATTACTAAGTTTGTTCATAATTATTAGAAACTTTTAAATCAAACTAAATGATTCAAATAAAAATATAAAATGACTCTAAAACTAAATAATATAAACTATTTTAAAATTTTAATCAGGATTTATCTTAGTAATTTTTAATCAAAATTTATATCTCATCTTTTAGAATTTTAATTATTCTAAGAAATGAAAAAATAATATATTTTTAAAAAATTTAGATTTATTTATGAGTTTTATTAAAATTATTAGATGATATAATCAAAACAAAAAAAGAGAATTTAAAATGACTTTAGAGACTTCAAAAAAATATGATAAAGAATTGTAATACAATTTGACTAATTTTAAATTTATATTGATTTTGGTTAAATTTTTCTATTTAGTTCGAATAGTGAAAAAAATCGGGTATTAAATGACTATAGAGAGTTCAATGAACACGGAAGATTTAATTTTGATCAAGATTATAGCATTTGATGTAAATTTAGGTGTAACCCTTCAAATTTTTATGAGGATTTAATTTTTTGTTTTTCTTTTAATTATTTTATTTTTGTTAATCGAGAAAATTAATACACATGAAAGAGAAAAATTTATTTCTCCCTCTTATGATTTTAAATATATTTATATTTTATTGATAATAAAAAGATGTTAGGAAGAATTAACTTTCGTCTCATCCTACCTACTTAATCTTAAATTTGATATGCCAAATACATTTTTACCTGATTGTCACTTGTACAATATTTATAAAGAATAAAAAAAATACTATTTGCATAAAAGATTTTTTTATATATTTTATAAATTATTAAAGATAATTTAATATTTAAATCTATATGAGTAAAATAAAAATAAATTTATGACGAAGAAAATTAAAAGGTTACCATGATTCCAAAATATAAGGGCGTCTACTTTGATTTTTACCATTTTCATTTCAACAAAAAAAAAAAAGGAAAATAAATATAATTATTACCAGTCCTTTTATTTTAGGAAGAATTATTGATCAGGTCATTTCATTTGTGAAAACTTTCTCCTTGCGTTTGAGGGGACACAGTGCATCTCCGGTGGCTCGCACTGATACGTAGACCGGCCAGCCGCCTCCGGGCCGGAGATGGCGAAGCAGCCTATAAAGATCGATTGGGAGGCGATTCTTCCTGAGACGCGGGACAACGGCCCGTCTCTGGAGGTCGAAGTGGTCCCCGTGGCGCCGCTGGAAGGTTCGGAGGTCGCGAGTTTCTCTGATCATTCGTTGCTGGGACCGATCCAGCGGGTGAAGAAGATTCTTGCGTCGGAGGTCGGACAGCGGCTGAATGACGGCGGCGCCAAGTTGAAGGCATCGCTGTGCCAGATGGAGGCGGAACGCGATCGAAGGAATCGTGTTCGTGACCCCAAGGTAGGTTGACAGCCACTCGATCGATGTTCGCGTAGACAGAGGGAGCAAATGATTTAGCAGGATTTTGTTGTGAGAAGAGGGAGTAGGATAGAATGAGATCCTACCAATGCGACGGCAGACGAAGTCCCTAGAAAAGGGGGTTTGCCCAGGATGTAGTTCTAAAGAAGGAACTTTTGATAGCAAAACCTAAATGGAGATAGGGAAGTGATAAGAGGGTCGATGACGATGAAATGGGAAGAGATAAATGGGAATATGTAGTAATGGCAGGAGGTAAGTTTGAATTTGCATTTGGAATCAAAATGATTTAAAGTGAGAAAATATCACCATTGTGGAACATGCTTTCTTTATTCTGGTGTTCAATCGACAAGAAAGACATTGTAAATTGGTATGCATGGGATAAAATCACTCAAGATTGTTGTCGAAAGATGTTAAAACTGACAAACTGCACGAGTTTCGAACCATGTCAATTAATCTTCTTTTGTATATCGCTCTGAGTTTAATTACTGTACAAATTGCCACTATGGTAGTTGATGAAGTATAGTTATTGTCAATTTACTGGTTTGTTATGTTCCAGGATGCTGGAGGATGCAGTACAATCACTCAGTCAAAAAACACAGAATCCCCTGGTACAGTTCGTAATCTTCCTGCATATGCAGAAACAATGCCCTTATGCAATATTTCCTTTGAATTATGCCGTCGTGTTTACTACCCAGATTTTTTTATGCCTGTCATGTTAGAAGTTTTGAAGGGGAGCCTTGGCGCAACGGTAAAGTTGTTGCCATGTGACCAAAAGGTCACAGGTTCGAATCCTGAAAACAGCCTCTTGCAAAATGTAGGGTAAGGTTGCGTACAATGGATCCTTCCCCGGGACTCCGCATGGCAGGAGCTTCGTGCACCAGGCTGCCCTTTTTTTTATCAAAAAAATGGGGCTAGATGAAGTTGAGCACACTCTTAACCCATATGGATTTATCAACTTGGCTTAGATTTCAACGTGTGGGGTGACTCTCAGCATCGAAACCTAATAATCCTTTATGGGGGTTATTTAGGGTTATTTCATATAAAGAGGTTAAGTTCCCTCTTCCCTCTCTTCTCATTGTGCTCGACCCAGATGCCATCTCGAGGAGAGAGTAAGAAGAGGAAGATCAAGAGGGATGAGTTTTTCTATATTTTGGCATAGCAGGCCTCCTAGTGGAAGGTCCACATGACGGGGTATTAGCTTAGTGGTAGAGCGTCCATTTGATAATTACATCCTTGTGTCTCTGTTGTGAAGGCTTCCAACCACATGGATAGTTCAATGTGCTCATTAGTGCCTGACCTTGATATGTGAATCATGATGTATTCCTCCTTTTTGAATCAGAGTTTGAAACCAAATTTCATCTTACGGAATAGATGGGGTGATTCGGATGAGATATAATGTAAATCTAACTTTCTATTCACTTGTGAGATTTAGGCAATTTGGGGTGAGGTTATGGAGAAAATCTAAGGCAAACCAAGACATGAAAAATAAAGCTATATTTTATTCTTTATAATTTTCAATTATGTTGTTATAGATTATGTGGAAATCTTGGGCGGTATTTTTTCTCTTACATGTGATATGAAAGCCCAATGTGTTATTAAACCCAATGTAGTATTAGAATAAGTCTCATGTGTAAACACTTATTGCATTATGCCTAAAAGGGACTATAAGAATGCACTTGGGTTCTTGTGCCCAAAATTTAAGTTTACAATTGTTAGTATTTTTTAGTGTCCATAATATTGCTAATTACGAATTTTTTTTTTTGAGAACAATAATCAAACATAAAATTCCCGCTAATAAATATAAATTGTTTATTATAATTTTAGATGGAGAGCCTTGGCTCAAGGTAAAATTACTGCTGTGTGACCTTGTGGTCACAGATTCAAGTCGCTAAAACAACATCTTGTAATGCAGAGTAAGACTGCGTAAAATAGATCCAATGTGGTCCGACCGTTTCCTAGGAATTTGCATCAGCGGGAATTTTATGCATCATACTGCCATTTTTATTATAATTTTAGTTATGTACGGGTTTGAATCCTAGGAAGAGGAGCCTTGGCGCAACGGTAAAGTTGTTGCTTTGTTATCAAAAGGTAGCTGAAAATATCCTCTTGCAAAATGTAGGGTAAGGCTGCGTACAATGGATCTTTCCCCGGACCCTCTGTACATGAAACTTTTTAACGTGTATTTTTAGTTTGGATAACTTTATTTGCCCAAATGGGATAAATTGTCTAAAGTTATATGCTCATAGTTACTTTCATGGCTAAGACACTTTTAGTATCTCCTAATCCCGGCTTAAAAGGGATCATGGTGATGCGCCTAGGTCCTTGCAATTGCCAAAATTATCATTGTTGTGGTGAATTGGAAAAGGACACTATAGCATAGATCTTTGCCCAAAGAGGAGATTTAATGATGTACTTGGGTTCCTATATTTTGGCCTACAATTGATAGCAATTATCTTTCTCTATTATTATTTTAATACAAATAGTTGCTAATGACCATTGAAGTATCTTTATCATAATGATCATATTGATATTTAATCCTGACGGTTAATAATGAGAGATAAAAAGATGATACTAATTTTATCCTAAAGATAATCTGAGTTGACCAAACCTACTATTGATAACACCAGGGAAGTCCAATCTACTGAATCTCTATTCTATGAATATATTTCTTTGAGCATGCATTTAGAGAGACTTCCACTAACCTTAATGGTAAGCCTTTGGTGCATAAGATAAAAGATATTGTATATCTATTAAGTTCAAGGCTAATACCTAATAAACAGACTAACCAACAGAAAAAATGTAATGTTTAAGCAGTCTAAGGGTTTTCATCAAGAAAATGGTTTAAACTCTACATTTGACCTAAATTCATTTTCCCATATTTGATGGTGTGTTCTGAGGATAATACCTTTAAAAATGGAAAAGAGTTGGAAGTTTCTTTTATTTTCCAAATAAATTTTGTTCACACTTAGAAAATTCAATCTAACTTTGGGATACCTAGAACCCATGGTTCTCGGAGACTCAAGCTAATAAATATATTCATAATGATCAGACCAATGAAATAGAAGTTCCTAAATGATAACCTAAGGAATAACATATAGTGGAAGGGTTTAAGAACTCATACTATCAATAGAAGATGGTCAATAAAATAGAAGGGTCCTAATTGTTAGTATATTTGTAGTAGCAGAGCCGACCTTGGGGTGGCAAGGTGGGGCCGGCCCACAGGGTCCCACCTCGGGGGGGCCCACTTTTTTTTTTTTGTAATTTTTATATATTTTTTTAAGTAAATGCTAACAGCACCTTGTTTTCGATAAAAAAAATAATTAAAAAGGATCTAAATATAAATTCTAAAACATTATGGATTGTTTTAATAAAAATGTCCAAAATAAAAACACGAGCCTTTTCTTCCTCCTTCACCATTCTATTTCTATCTCCCTAAACACAAAGGGTCTTTTTTTTTTTTTTTGCCCTGGTCCTTCAAAATCTAGGGCCAGCCCTATGTAGTCGTTAGGGAAGAGTTTAAGAACACTTACAAATCAAGGTCCGTAGCTAGATATAGGGGAACAATAAAATTCTATTGTAGTTAAATTTATGGCTCTTAATATTGATTTTCCTGCCAATTAAGTGCATATATGGAACTAATTTTCCAAAGGAATGACAATAGCTTGTCTATTAAGAGATGAAAAATATATATTCCTCAATTGGATTGCCTGCTGTTCTTTAATGTTTATAGTTTTGTAAAAAGAAAGAAGATGTGAATTTAGAATACCAAAGTAAAAGAAACTTGTTTCCAGAAAGGAAGGAAATAACCTAATTGTGTGGATCACTATTCCAGAACATCTTAAAGTCCAGCACTTCAATATAAAAATATGTTTGATATTATCTAGAATTTGTTGAGCAATGGAAAATCATTGTTAGTTGTTTTGCATTTAAAAGTTGCTAATCATTCTTTGCTTCTCTGGTACAGTTAAGGATCACAATGAAAATCCTATACAATCAACGTTTGCTGCTAAGTTTCTAGAGAAGTTAGAAGGGAAGGTAAATGTCTGACCTTTTTAATACTATTATTTTATAACATTGCTGGAATAAGCATTTCAATATTTTATCAGGCAGATGCTGCATTTGATGAGGACTTGAAAGTTATCAATCATCGCAAGGACATTGGTTCTCCGAAAAATGTGCTACAGAAGAATGGGAGAGGGCATCACTTTAAAATCACTTCACAAAAAACTAAACATTCTTCCAAACAAACACCTTTCAAACATGTTGGCAGATTTGTTAAGTTGAGCTCCTTGAGTGCTGACCATGGGGATCCGTGTTCTTCCAGTTGTCTGAAAGAGAATTATTTCAATTACAAACGGTATCTTGCGGCTTTTTCTTTGAGTTTGAATTATTACTTTTTTTTGAATTTTGATATTTAAAATTTCTGTTCTGAAAATATATTCATCAAGTTTGTTTTTGTTTATACCTTAATAAATTCTATCTTTAGAGTCCCTTGTCAAAGTTATTAGTTTCTATTTTTCTCTATCTTTACTGATCATCATTGAGATGGGTCATTGGTTGTCCTTTGGACATAGAAATATAAAGTCAATAGTGAGCATGTAATAATTTTTTTTTTAATTAATATACACATTTTTAAAAAAGTATCAAAATCATATCAGCATGGTGTATAATATTGAAACTATATCATTCTAGTTAGAGATTGAAACTCCAAGTGGACTTGAAATTTTAAACTTTGAGACAAAAATATGACACCCAAACCCAATTAGTCTGATTTTTTTTTCTCACATTTGAATTTTTGGTTTTTGAACTAATGATAGGTACATCCACATTTCACTGTGTGATAGAGTGGTTGTGCTATTGCTATCTTGTGACTAATCTCTTTGAAGCAAACATACATTCCTTTGGCTATGGTTTTAAAAATTCTTGTCTCAACCTTTAGCTGCATAAGCGACCGCGTAGTGGATTTTGAAGGGGTGCTCATAGCAACCACATATGCTAAACCAAATTGACTTAAATTCCTCAGCTGCTCTATTTGATAGTTTGCAATTTGTAAGTTTTAACTTCATCATTTATGTTGCAAGAAATATTATTGATTGTGTATGCCTTTGCATACCACATTTTGCATGAAACACTTGACTTGACTTTTGTATGTTTTTAATTGTTTCTAATGAATGTTTTGTCATGTGATAATGGAAATATACAACAACATTTAACAACAACCAAGTCTTATTCTACTAGATGAGATCGGCTATATAGATTCTTCTACGTCATTATACTTTATCCCCTACTATATTATCATTTATATTTAAATAAACTTTATCTTGTTTTATTGTTGCTATAATAAAATATACAATGATGAAATATACAATAATACTTTTTAAATTTTTAGTATATAAGATATCATTTAGTTTTTATGACAAATGCATTTATGTTTTAATTATGAATATATATTAGCTTTTTCAATAAATTTAATAAATTCAGATTCTTTCATGGTACTTGGATAGAAAAACAACAATATCATAATTTAATAATATTAAATTAATTGAATCATTCAACAACCCCTTTGTATTGGTTTAATATGAGACAAGTTTTTTCTGAATCAATTTGGGTGGAAATGCTGAAATATATATATTTTTTATTGAAAACATAAAAGTATGACAAGGTCTTGACGCATAAACATTATGCATCTAAATAAAAAGCATGTGCATTTGTTGGTCCATTTTAGGAAATGCATGTCACAAATATAGTGAATAGATTATATTAATTAGAGTAAATTAAATAAGATTTAATGAAAATGTAAATTGAAATGATTCACATATGGACATTTATTTATGAATTTTATATGTACATGTATTAAAATTGTATAGCATAATAGGTTTGCTAAAAATAAGAAAAATAAAATGGAATGTGTATGGATCAGCTCACATGTTGGGCCATATTTGATTCATCCTTTGCTATATATTTTAACAACACATCATCATCACGAAGCCATGGTTATCCCAACTATTTTGGGTCATCTATTATTTTTGACAAATATATACTAAAAATTATCTCAAATTTGTTTTCTTATCGATTGGACCAGAAATAGCAATCCTGATGCATCACCATCATGGTTTCTGATGTGTTAAGCTCCATGCTTACACATAGGTTGTAGCTTCAGTTATTCTTCATTGTCTAAGAACTGCCTTATGGTTCTTTAGTAATCTATAAATTGATCAGTCTACTAGCATCTAATAAGTTGCTTTCCAATCTAATCAAGTCTGTTATAATTACTTTGATAGGCTGGTATCTTCTGTTCTATGCTTGTTTCATATTGTCTAAAAAGCTTGAATGATGAAAGGTGACATTACAATCTAGTTTTATTCGATACCTTCAGGCTTTATGTGGCATAAAGTTTACTAATTGACATGCTTAATGGTTTAAACCATTTTCTAGTGAATCTAGTGATTCTCCGTACCTTTTTTTAATATTTTAATTTTGTGTAATTCATTCTAGGAGGAGGATGAATGCTCCAAGCATTAAGAGTAGGAATTCAGTGGCAACGAGATTACAAAAGGTTGGCATGCTTGTTTATATGTATCCTATTCTTTATGCAAATCATAGCTTCTTCAAGTTCAAGCTTTGTGTATCTTATTGACGAAAGCTTCACATTCCTGGTTTATGTGAAGGTTGTTCTTGCTGTGAATTTGACAATTCTATTTTGTTATCAGAGTAAAAGAGACCAACTTGGAAGTGTTTTTCCCCTAAAACTGACTAGTTCAAGTTAAGTTGTTGAGTGAACAACGTTGGATGAAGCAGAGGAACTGTTGATATGTCAGATAAAATAAGTAGAGGGCTAGAATGCCAGAGGAACAAGGAGAATTGCATCAGCTGTTGGAAGAGAAATGCAGGATTAATTACCTAAAACCAATGCTTTACTGATAGATACAAATAAGACAAGTCTATAGCCTAAAAATAGTACTATACATGACAAATGTTGATTGGCTGAAGTTCATAGCCTTTTTCTATGTGTCTTCTAAAGAAAAGTTCATTGGAAGTTCCCTCTTAATTTTTTCAGTTATTGAAATTTCAAATATAATTATATACCTTAAGTTCTTCATTTCTCATAGAAGCAGGTTAGCGAAGTTGTTCTTTTGGATGAAGAAGAAACTCATCCTGTACAGCCAACAGAAGATAACTCTGATAATTGGTGATACAATTCAACTATTTTCCTCTGTATTGGTTAGCTGCTACTTTGTCAAACTGCCTTGCTAATGAGCATTTTCATTTTTTTCTAGGACGGTGGTAAGTGTTTATTACCCTTCAAGGTCAGTCTTTTCAATTAGTTGAACGTACAAACTACGTGCCTTAATATCATCTCCAGTGCCTCACAACTAAAGTGTCTACTTGAAACAGGGATGATCCTGAATCTGTAGAGCTTTCTTACACAGATATAGCATGTCTAGAGCCTAAATCATACTTGACATCTTCCATAATGAATTTTTACATTCGGTAAGTACTACTAGATTTACAGAAATTTATCTTAGAAAATCAACTTATAAGGATTTGGTAGGATGAATACAATTGGTATCTAACATTTGGTATCACTAGGGTGTATTTGGTAGGATGAATACAATGGAAACAGTTAATTCCTTATATGATTCCATCTTAATTTTTAGATTGATGATTCAAGATGGAATTGTCTATTTCATAGAATGACTAATTTTGTTATATTTTTTAAAATGTTTTTTTTAAAAAAATCAAGAACCAATTTATAAAACTAGCTAATTTGATGGGTTTTTTTATTATTATTAAAACCCCATTTTTCCCTCATCCATGAGACCATGGAAAGCCTTATTTGCCACTGTTACCAACTTCGTCTCTTTCTGTATCTGCACTTGCATCGCTTTCCTTCTCCTTTGTTCAAATGTGCATTATTTTCCTCCTTTTGTAATCGCCTCTATAGATTACTCACTCTGCCTCAATCTAGTGGAATCTAACTTCTGATGCTTCTCTTCTTGACCCATAACATCATCGTCAAATGATGTATGATTGAATAGGATCATTCCCACACTGCCTTCTCTTTATTTATTATTGTAGACCTAGCAACAATGTCAAAGGCCGCTGCTGCTGCATGTGATAGTCTTCGTTGTCTTGTGAGCCTGCGACACATGATATCACAAGACACTATTTCTCTCTCCCTCACAAACCCCTCACTGTCATGGTTGTCTTAAATCAAGTGTTGTCAGAAGTTGTTTAACGTCAGTTGGTTGTTTTGCCGAAGCCTACTGAGAGAGGTAGCAGCTACGTATAGTAAATCTCACCACAATGGGAAATTTAGCAGGCCCCAACAAAACAACCCGATCAACTGATTTTGGACAATTTTTGACACCACTTGGTTTACAACAACCACGCGAAAAAGGGGTCCGTGAGGGAAAGAAAAAAAAATTGTCTTGTCATTTCGCATGTTGCATGCTCGACTACTATCACATGCAACAACCTTTGACATTATTTGGCTACGTTTACAGCGATAAATAGAGAGAAGGCGGTGTGGGAGATCATTTAATGATGATTTTGACAGTTGAGTAAACAAGCATCGAAAGTTAGATCCCACATGATTGAAGCAGAGTGAGTAGTCTGCAAAGACAATGACAAGGAGGAAAACAATGTGAACGATGGAGAAGGAATGTGACTTGAGTGCAAATAGAGGAGGAAATAAATGGTACGAGGTTGCAACAAAGCCATGATTAGGGCTATGTGAGGCAAGCCTTGGTTGTGACATTGCTTTAGATGAAAGGCAGGTAGTGTCAACGACTTTGCCCAAAAGCCAAGGGGCTGCAGTTGTCCATGCAAGCTAGGGCCAACTATCAACGTCGAGTGCACACGACATTAGATGGTGGCATTAGGGTTTGCACGTGTGTGAAATAATGGTGCAGGAACACGTGATGTTGGGTACAATGCTAGAGTGCAAGCACCAACATTGTTCATTCCTATGCAAGGGGGTGGAAGAGATCACTGACAGTGTTAGCTTTTGGCCCTGGTCCCAAGTGGTAGAGCAAGAGAGATATATCGTGAAAGATGAGTGATAGAGAGAGATTTACTGGCAACTATGGCTTGGTTCAGGTTGGCGATGTGTGCTCATGGTGATGTCAATAGTGACAGCTTGGGTTGGGAAAGCGAAGGAGCGGCCGGGTGGCAACAACACACAAAGAGGAAGAGAGAAGGTTCAATATAAGAGGGAAATAATACGTGGAGAGAGAGGGAGTAGGTATAGATAATCTTAATTTCCAAAAGCTTCACTAACCCAACCAAACATAGCTGAACTAGACAGTCTCAAATATAAACTTGGTTCATCTTAAAATTGGCCAAAATGTGTCCCTGGTTTGAGTCAACATGACTTTAATCACCAAGTTTAGTTGATAGACTCCACCTAAATCTAAATCAACTTCCACCTAAGTCTAAACCAACTTCAATTTGACCTGTGAAACTCAAAATAGTGGTTCAGTTCAACTTAATTCTAATCTGAAAATTTACAAAATAATTTAAAAAATGCAAAAATCTAAATAGTAAATACATAAACCACAAAGATGCCCCTAGGGATGCAATCGAGCCGAGCCGAGCCGAGCCGAACTCTTGAATGTTTGAGCTTGGCTCATTTATAATCGAGCCGGGCTCGAGCTTTATTTAACGAATATATTCATGGCCCACGAGCTTATTTGAGCTTTTATCGAGCCTAAACGAGTTTAATAAATATAAACTATAAATTTAAATATTCATTAAAAACTAAATTATATATTTAGAGAAAATTATAATATTCTTATTAAAATTTATAATT